>LR736894.1:0-300757 GCA_902654985.2 Oryctes borbonicus
ATTTGACAGAATTTAAGAATCAATTCTGTTGAGGGTGATTAAATAAATAAAATTTATTCCCCCATTTTCTTTACATTTTGTATAATATATACCAAAAATACTATTAACTCAGGTGCAACCGTTCTAACCAAATTGTTTCTTATATATATATATATATATATATATATATATATATATATATAAGCTACTAATTGTACTTTCCCAGTACATAATTAGCAGTGTGACACCTTTACAGATGAAGATAATCAAAACAATGTTAGGGTTGAGTAACAAAACTAAAATTGTCAATTTTTGCTTTTAAAAATTCGCAAAAGAAAATTCTAGCATATGTTGCTTATTTAGAACCAAATGTGTTGATCAATACTGTACTGTTCTGGGGTGCATTCAGATTTTAAGTTAAAATTTGCCAATTCATCACTCATACACAAACATTGCTAGAGTGTCTGATTGAGGTAAATATTCTGCATTTCTGAACATTCAAAGGAAAGCTTTATTTGTGTACGTATACTCGTATTTTTTAATTTGGAGGAGTTTACACAATGGAATTTTTCAAATATACTTCTTGGCGGCAGCTTTAAAACTAGCTAGGACTTTATATGAGTTGTAATTAATTACATATTCATTACAAAAATAAATAAATAATTAAACATAGGAAACAATGCACAATAATATTTATTGATCAAATGCACATCATACTAAATTTCAACTTTATATATGGTGCTTTTTTTAATGGAAGTATCTGAAATGTTGCTTTATTCTACTGCAAACTTTTTGTTTGGTATGACCATATTTCGTCTAAATAATAAAGTGGCCGATTTTGACGACGATAATCTTTTATTGTCATCAAATACCTTCTTCTCCACATCACTTTCTTTTAAAACGCATAAAAATGTTTTACACGGAGAATATGTCAACCGATTAGTTCTCATAAGAACTTTTTATTATTGCAACGCAAATTTAAGGAGAAAAATTAAATACAAACGCACTCAGAAAAATACTGGATTTAAACGTCTATCAGTTGTTGTAACAATATGGCGGCCTGCAATATATCAAATTTCGCTAGTGTGATTTTTGTCGAAAATGACCAATAGCAAACCTACTTTTTAGCGCTTCAATTTAAAAATACTCCTCTGAATTAAAAAATAGAGTCACTAATTTAATTGCAAAATTACATATTAATGTAATTGATAATAAACAATATATTATTGAAATTATGAATTTATTTGAAGTATTGTTACGGTAATTCGCTAGGCTGTACTTCTGAATAGTACCCGTTGATATAGCGATTTATATGCACATTAAAAGAAAGCCCAGCCCAAGGTTAGTAAATGAAGAGAATGTATTTAAAAATTAATTTAAAAGATACTATTTCTAGTTTATGTTTACAGGTTTTTATGACGTTTCTGAACAAAATTTGATTTGATTTCTCTACATGATTACTAAAAGTAAATAATAAAATAGCGTATTCCATTGGACTGCACTATATCGCACTCGTAGTTTCAAAAATTCCGGATCGAGCAGTGTGAATGGAACATGAATCCTGTGCGAAGCTAATTTACATATGTTTCATCGGGAGAGGTTAAATACATCGGTTATAATTACCTTTCCTATATCTGTAAATATTAGCTGTTGTCAGTCGACCATATTGCTCAAAATCGACTCTAGCTCCTCTAGCCAGAGTGATAAAAAATGCTCCGAGTGTAACACTGATATTAACAGTGGAACAAACAATATTGCCTTAAGTTTTCCAAACGAGCATTTGATTGGTCAATCAAGTAGATTATATCATACACGTATAACATATTAATTTTGATGTTTCATACCGCTCATGATAATTATTTTTCAGTTAATTTATATTCTTCCTTCTAAATATCCATGAAGTAAATTATTATTACTTTTCTAGCCATAATTATTTCCTGACTCTTCTATTCTGACTTTATTGAAAGGAATTGGCATTGATAATGTTTATTCCAACGAGAGAGGCATTGTAAAATATGTATACTGCATTGCAGATGAAACAGCAACTGTGGACATGTCACTACCATAAATTTAGCAAATATGTTCTGTATAGCGTGGGTATAGCTAGAAATAAAAAGCATTCGTTTTTTTTTATAAAATTCGCATTTTTTTACTAGTAAAATATTTCACAGCAATGTTATCAATTCAAATAAAAAAAAGATGAAATAGTTATTATAGATTTACATAACATACAAAGAGGTACAAACGTTGTGCAATTATGTTCGTTTGAACAAGAATTTTGAAATCTGGGTCTTCTTTTTCTACTCAACAACTGCTTCCGGCAGTTGGTTGTACATTTTGATGACATCGGTATCGTTAAATCTTTGAGTTAGTTTTTATTGACCTTACACCATTGTAAGTTCCAATGTATGTAAAGTTGATGTTAAGCCGGTTTCTGTTCTTGCAAATCTTTTTCAGCCTGTAATATTTTTCGAATAGCTGGGGTAAATAATTGAGAATTATAGTCTAAACTATTTTGTATTCTGTTATAGATATTTTGAAGCTGTTCTTTTTCATTATCAGATATAGTTTGATTTTCTGTAGTGTCCACTAAAGTTTCGTTTTCTGTACTGTACGCTATAGTTTGGTTTTCTACATCTAAAATATCTAAATCATTAGATGACTGTAATGAAAGTTCACAGGAACATATTCCTCCAAAAATATCGACAGATGATAATTTACACTGCTATTAGTTTGTAATTGCAACTACATTTGTGTGGTAACATCTTTTTTAACATACTGCATATATTTTTCTAAAATTTCATACCTGCCATTTGCCACTACTTCATAACTATTCCAGCTTTCTAAATAATAATAAACAATTTTCTTTTATTTCTGAAAACAGACCTCCATAACGAAGGGCCAGCAGGTATGCTTGTGTTCATTTTTTAATAATAATAATAATTTTTAATTAATATTTTAGTGTGTGCTGTTATTTATTTATTTCTTTTTTTTAACTTTAATCATCTATTTAATTATAGTATTCTTTGAAGATGCCAGATGAATTTTACATTTGAATAAATAGAAATAGATAATGTAGTGCTCATGTTTTCCTCAAATGCAGTTATTCAGAGCTTATGGGTATTAATGGCATGCGGCTATCTGACTACTAAAAGGGTTGACTGTATGTATTCTCGTCAATACCGGAATGTTAGCTATTTTGACATTTGAAGTTAGAATGATCCACCGTAATAATTAAAAGAATACACACCTATACGATATTGTTCTTTTTTATTATTCAAATTACTTTAACGAAAGATTGTTATTTTGTGCACAATTATATTTTGCATAATTTTAGTATTAGGGAAATTACGTTTTGTTGGACATTGTTATGTTGCTTTCTGATTAAATTCTAGCTTTCAGTAATATGTATATTATTTTTTTCTGAAAACGACACTCATTGAGAAAAAGTTGTTGAAGAGTGTTATGAAAAATCGAAGAATTGCTAATATTTTTTAATTTTTACATTGTGAAATTTAAATAATTAATCTTAAGTTAAAAAGAAATTAAAAGCCGTTAAGAAGATGAAATAGCCAACGTCACTACATTCTAGTGTTGGACTGCTTTATTTTAGTTTTACTTTCTTTGGGATTTTCGGTTAATTTTTTCCTTTGTCTTTGGCAATATTACATTTCAGAAAATATTTGTATTTTTTTTTCAAAATACTTTTGTTTGCCTGCAATACCTATTTATTTTTATAATAATGTTTAGTTGGCATTTTTATACAATTTTTTACTTGAGCTTGAAATGTTCATCTTTTTTTTTCCTTTCTATATATCATTATGATGAGCATCAACAGCCAATTTACCTTCTATCCTATATGTAAAATTTTGTTATTTATATGGATGTATTATTTGGCAGACACAACACGAGTGAGGTTTTGAGTTTATTAATTTTATTTGAAAGTTTTAAGATGTTTGTCCATACATTAGTATTTACCTTGGTTATTATGGACTTTTTAATGTGAACTTTTTTTTATTTTTTTAAATTATGAAATTAAGTGAGGGAATAACTAAACAACATTTTCTTCACTATTTTGTGTGAGATTTTCGTTTCCTGAAAATATTATGGATAGACCTACTAAGTTACTTACTATGCGTGGGACAGGAAATTAATATATAGAACATATAATATGTGGATTTAATATACGTATTTGTAAAAGTGCATTTTTCACAAAAACAACTATTTGGTTCTAAACAAACAGAAAAATTGTCAAAATTTAGTCTATATAGGTCAATCAGAACTATACCTCGAAAAAAGAGTATATGCACATAAATACGTGTGTATAAATTGAAGTAAAATCTACACGTAGCGACATACTTCCTTCGAGTTTGAATCGAAAATCTAAGCGCTAAAATGATGTACCGTGCTTTATACGACTTCAGGGATCACTTGAATGTAACATACATTTGACAATACTGTAGTTGCATACTACTATAATAGCAGGTTCAATACTTGTCAAAATTGACAAACGGGAATTACAAATGACAAATTAGAAAACAATTGATCCTTAGGGAAAAGCAATAGAAAAACACTTTATTAAAACAGAGTTAATAGTTTTGATTTTTCGAACGCATCTCTTGTAATAAATTAGCGACACTATTACCTACGCATTTGTTCAAATTGATATCCGTCTATTTGTAAGCATAGTTGCAATCTACGAGGTATTGTCTGTATACGAGAGAATTACTTCAGGTAAATGTCAAAATTTGAGAGTAATGTTTTCGATTGAAATCAAAGTAGAATACAAAATCATTGTCCTACAACGTTGTCAAATGTGTTTTTCATGAGAGGATGTTAATGACGAAATGTTGAAAACAGACTCTGAAATCAAAAACAAACTGTTTACGAAAAAATAGGAATAAAAAGTCGTCTAATTTCAAAATCGCAGCTATCTGGATCGACAGATGTCGAACACAAACGCTTATTATTATTATTTAGATTTTCGATTCAGAAACGAACGAAGAATGTTGCTACGTGTAGCTTTTGCGACAACTTATACACACGTTGTATAGCATTAGCTCACAAAACTATAACGCAGCATTAACGAAACATGCACTAGAAAATAACCACAATTTCAATTTTGATTACACAAAAATTTTAAACATTGAAAATAATTATTGGAAAAGAATATACATTTTATATTTGCTCCTATTTTTATGTTTGTTCGAGAACAGTTTTAAAATATAATTCACTGTAAATTTATATTATATCGCATTCATATAATAGTTTATTTTTCAAACTCTTATGGAACTGAGATTTTTTACATTCTACAAAACTATAAAGAATTCGCCAAAATGCATAAAATTCGTTAAACATGAATCTCTGCAAAATTTCCGAGGATTACATTTTTATTAAATTTCAGATGCATGGTATGATATGGTTAGGCTTTCCTCTAAATTGTTGACTCATTAGTATCATTTCGTTAATAATTAATTATAGCAAAAACGCCCCACTTACGATTTTCTTTCAAAAAGAAATTTGCTAAATATCGTTGCATTGTCAAGTGAAGCAGTACCATTCATACAAATACCTTCTATTGAAGTCTTCTCGGTGTTGATTAAGGTCGGGTTTTCACAGCGCGCGGCATATTTAAATGTTGCGTATTCTGATTTCACTATTGATTAGTAGTGATTATTTGTACCCAATATTTTTTTATTGGAGTTACAGGTTTATAATGAACTTCAAACCTAGCTCTCAATATTTACTGTACTACAAGTTATTGATATAACAAAATTTATTTCAACTCTGGACCATAAACCATTCAAGACATACAACAAATAATGTAATCTAATATTAACTTATTCTTTTCCCAAGTTTCAACCTCTGTTAAAATACTCTTTACGCATTATGAATTAATGATTATAAATGTACATTATCCTTTAAGAAGTAGGTCTCCTATATCTTTTAGCCTGAGAACTAATTTTACTTTGTCATGTCACACATTTAAACTAGGAAATAATTACTAACAAATAGACAAAAAAATAAAAATAAACTATTTGGTTCAATTTTATCGCATATTACCTACATAAAATATTTAAATCACAATAATGCAGCTAAGTAGTTTGGTTTTAAATCCCATTAAACTATTACTAAAAAATATATACATACTCTGCTGATCCTATAAGCTCTCTGCCGCTTTATAGTTAAAATACTTTTATAAAAAATTGTGTATGGCAAACACAAAAGAGTCGACGCACACCACACCACGCAAGTTTAATTAATTAATCCAGAACAGTTGTTTCGAGGAAACGTAGATCCTCGTTATCAACCGTATGACGGAATGATGCAAAAAAAAACTCAAATTCTAAGATGCCTCTTCCATCCGTACATGTAATATAAAATAGCATGTAGTGACTAAACCTATAGTTGTTCATACTAAACCAGAATCCTGTAATAAAAAATCACAAATAGTACATCAAGATTGCATTAGGTTGTATTGTATGTAAACGAATATAATAATGATTATTAGAAAGTCTCAAATAGTTTTCAAAGAACGCCACCTGCACAGTTAACAAAATAAGTACCCGGTAAACAAGTAAAATTGGCGTCTTTAAATGCAACCATAAACTCGTCACAAGCCGCTTTCCTTTCACAGAGCGGAGCAGTTCGGGTGCAGTAAAACCGATGATTGGTTACAAATGATCAAAATACTGTTCTGAAAAGATCTAGAACCGCTACCTTCTGTAAAAGAAAAGCGGCTAACCTTGTGAGTATTACAGTTCCTTAGTAAATAACGGTAGTAAACATAGTAAATGTTGCGTCCCCGGTACTAAATACACCTTATGATATGCTAATGTGAGGTCGGCGAAAGTTCTTCCTTTTAACATTTTGGGCCATGGCAGAGATTTTGTTCAGAAACGTCAGCATTACTTTAAAGATAACCTAGAAATACCATTTTCCAAATTGATTTTTAAGCACTTTTTTTTCAATTGCTAAGAAAAGGAATAATTAATTAGAACTCAGCGAAGCATGGGCTTTCTGTCAATGTGCATATGAATTACGCATATTGCACGTGGCCGACAATGTTTTTTTTCTAGTTGACATGAATGGAACTATCCAATAAATTTAAGTTGTTTGGTGTAAAAAAGTATGCAACGGATATTAAGTCTGAACGCAGCCCAACAATTTAATCAGTATATTGCAAATTTGATTACATCTGCAAATTATTTATTTCAGCGAAGATGTTTTGAATCCTGAACCCAGTATTGTACCACGTAAGGCGGATGAGCAGTCTGCACTAAACAAGATTTTACAGGAAGCTGCTACGTATGTATATACCGGTATAATATCTGTAGACGCAACGGTTGCATCAGTTTCCACTACTTCGTCAACCTATAGGTATTTCCCTCCATCAGTCATAGCGATATAAAACACGCGTGATATTCTTATATAACTGTTCTATCAATGGTACGAACCATAGACTTTTTTATCAATGGAATGAACCGAAGAAAATTGTAGTAGGACACTCTTCCATTGTTGTTTCACTACAGCTTATACTGGCATATTTTTGGTGGTTATTTTATTCACCTGTTTATTTTAGTAATGTCATTGATGTTGCTACATTAGATTCGCATAATTTACAACAACATGAATATATTGAACGATCAAAATTATATAGAATACGAACTCATCAACTATGTATGACAAGCAAATGTCTACAAAAGCATTATTTATTATTGCAAGATGTCCCAGCACCTGATTTACTTTTATCTACAGACCCTATTAACCAAGATGATATAAACTTTGTAAGTTGTGAAATATTTACAGTATACATAGTACACACTATTTTTTTTTTATTTCTTTTAGATCAAATCTTCATTAATTAAAGGTGTGGCCACAATAAATGATATCAAAATTGAGCATAAAGAGGATTTAGTAGTTCCTTTTCGAATTTCTGGACTGTGATATTAGAAATTGAAATTCGAAGATTTCGTGTAAACAAATAATTATTGAATATGTTCTATTTTTTTGTTTTTGTATATATATACATATAATAAACAGCATCTGACAAATATATCTATTACAAAATGATGAATCTGTGATATGAATGGTGGAACTACAACGTTGTAAGCGGCTGTTGTTAGTTATCTTAACAGTCAATTCTTTATTTTGCAGTAATTTACAATAATATTACATTGATTTATATAATTTAAGATTTCTTCTAGTTCTTCAAAAAAAAAAGTGTAAACTGCAAAATTTTTAGATGATGACAAAGACCAAGAACCTGTTAAGTGAAAAAATGATTATTTCAATGGAAGGATTATGAGATGCTGTGTGTTTTAAATTAGGGTACATGTAGTACACAGGTAAAAATATGGTGTTAAATCTAACACCGTCTGATTGTGCTGTCGCATCCATTTGCACAAGTACATAGACAGGATCAACGGAGTTATAATTTTACGGTGTTGCTTCAGCACCGTCGCATTGTAAGCGGAATTTTATAGGAACAAAAACTTTCAGTGTGTATGTTCCATTTCGGTGAAAAATTTCTCCGTTTATTTCTATTTTGATACTTTATTCTGATAAGCAACATTTGCTCAGCAATCTCACTTCGTTAGGTGCACCATTTTATTTTAACTCTTTAAGAATAAGCTAAAATGAAATCTTTTACCGCTTGGAATACTACAAAAAAGCGACTACTTGCTAGTCAGTTACTTTTCACCAGAACGGTATTACTTAAAACATAAAATAGGTAATGATTTAACTAAATTGCGGGGTATATTTGCATTATTATGGAGAAATTTAAAACCGTTCCTTTTATTCCGAGAAATGGTTATCTGTGTAATGTGCCGTGAAATTAAGTTACATGAATGCTATACCCCACTCATTGCATGGCACACTCTTGTAAAACATTAACCCATGATGTGTAGTTTAAAGAAAGAATCGTTAGTACCTAAAACTATTATATATAAGTAGGTATACCAAACCCTGATATAAACTTATGTGGAATCTCTTTTCCAATCACAAAACCTCTAGTGAGTGAAGACCTGGACAACATGATGTTATAGGTAAAGTAAGTATACTCCTAGATAGTTTGCGAAATTCACCTTCCTAAAACCCGTACGAAACACCAGTTCTGTTCGACGGCCAAAACAGCTGCTGTGATTGCAATTATAGGTCCGCCACGCAGTATTACAGATCGAAGAATTGCCTTTACAGGCAACGCTTTTATCGAGTTTTGTAAACGCAAACACATTATCCATATTTTAAACACGACTTCGACCTCTGGGACGAATGGACTCACGCCAGCTTGGCATTAAGTCGAGACAAAGATAGGAAATATTGGGGCAAGCATGCAGAAGGAATACAATGGAGAGAATAAACAACACTATGCACCAGGCCATGAAATGTACTCCCTCCAATTTATTTAATTTTATTGCACGAAACTTTAACGGAAATCCGATTGATGGCGCTCTAGTACATAATTATGACGTAATTGAGTAGAGAAACAAAGCTATGAAACGAATCAGAGATCAAGAGAAGCAAAATACTAGATATAATAAACGACAACGGATTTGAGTTATGAGATTCGATGCAGTCAGGAGAGAGCCAAATGCCATTGGAGAATCGAGAAAATAGCGAAATATAAGGGCCCATACAGTATAACTGAAAAGTTAACCGGTGACAAATATCGGATAAAATACGTACCAGAAAGGTATTGTATTAATGACGACAATGTAGATGAGACCAGTGAAACTGAAGAGGAAAGATCTGCAATTAAAGAAGGAATAGAAGTGGAAGTAGCAGAAACGAAAAAGAAGACTACTGCGCATATAGAAGAAAACGCTTGCAAAAATATGCCTCCGACCAGGCACAAAAGATCACTAACCTATCTTCATGACACGAATTTTTCGGGGACGAAAACCAACTGGCATGGCCGAATGTTATTTAGCCATTACCAACACGTTATATTTTTCTAAAACCCGCCTTAGACTCTTACCCCTGGGGTGGCGTTACGGAAGCAGGAAGATGAGAGGATGGTGGGGTAAATAGAGACGTTACGTGTTATATCTTAAATATACTTTAATGTTTATTACACCTGATCTAAACAGTCGTTGTGTTTTATTGCGAGAGAACATTTAATTGACAATCTCAAAATGTCCTAATTTGTTACTCGTCAGTATTTTTATCCAAAAAATCTAGTCTTGTTTAATAGTCTTCTCCCAAACATTCTTTGTGACGGAGTTTCTTTTTTTGAACATGTGTGTTGTAGATGTGGATCTTCTAATACCGTATACAATTTACTTTTTGTCGTTTTTAGTTAACGTTCAACCATGCCATTACTCTAAGAATTGTATACTGACATCCTGAGATATTTTATATAGTTTTTATTTTTAAAATGTCCTATTTTTTGTGATACCAATAAAGGTGCCACACTGCCATTTGATATAACTTCTCTATTGTTGCTTCTGACATATTTTTCATTCAAAAAGCCTTGAACCATTTTGTATATGAATATCCGTTGTTCTTAAAATGAAAGAAATGTTCGTTAACTTCGTTGGGCTAAGATATACATGTTTTTGGGGATCTTGTCTTGTATTTAAACATGATCTGACTGGCAAAGTAGGCACTAGGAACCGCTGTATTATTGACCGACGTTGTGTGATTGCACGTAGAGCGTAATTGAATGAAGACATTTTGGCCGTCACATGGTCCTTCCAATAGTTGAGAATCAAGTGAGATTCGCAAGAATTGAACGCTGTCTACATTGGTAGTTATTTGTGATTTGCATGTATCTGCTTAAAATAATTCAAGCCTAAGATTTTCCTGTAAGCCTCGCCGGCTTAAATTTTGTCAGGGGCGAGAATAACACACCACGTTTGTTAACGTCTACCTTTATTCTCTCTCACAAGTGTCAAAAGTAACTATGGCATAGCCAACGGTAAATATCAAAAGTAACTATACGGTATTGCCAACTGTGTAAATATAATTTGTTAGGCTTACATTCCTTTTATTTAGATTGAATTTAGAGTCGTTTACAAATCACACTTCATAATGCACGAGTGACTTCCTCAGATCTTGGGAATTTTTAGTTTTTAAAATTACGGAGCTGACATCGGCAAACAGTACCTTTGGGTGGATCGATATTTGTGGCAGTTTATTCATTTATACAAAAAAAAAAGAAAGTGGGCCTAATATAAAACAACACTGCGTTGTGTTGTCTATTATTGTGACTCTGCTTTTTGTTAAGTAAGACTGAATCGGTTCCAACACTTTTCCTCTGATGCCAACATTCTGTAATCTAGTATACAATTTTTCATAATTAATTTTGTCAAGCGCGTGAGATAGGAACATCAAGATTCCCAACATATCTCTTCTCATATTTATATCTTCAAGGATTTGCTAGAATGTTAATATATTACCCTGCTGGTCGACCTTTTCTGAAGGTAGCCATTTTTGTAATGGGGTCATTGTCAGTAGCACGTGTTGATATTTATACACAATAACCACACAAAGTTGTTTCAAACTTCACTTTATTATGTTGTGTATAATGCGTAACATGCATGATACAACATTTTGCTTATATATATAGCATTCTAACTTGATGCTAGACGTCACTACCATTACAATTTTAATTATTATGTATGTTGTTAAATGCAGAAAGATATTTGTAAGTAATTTTTTTAATACCTTTAATTTAATACTGATTTTTCGAGTTGATCCGAAAATATACCAGCGTCGTACCCAACTGGGACGGCTTGCGAAAACATTGTATACCTCGCTACTTGACGTAGGTCTTAAGAAAGTATTTCAATCCTTTGAAGTTATCGCAGCATTTGGTAGTTTTTTAACTTCTATACCCTTACAAATCTTTAGCAAGTATTCATTTATATAATTTAATTTGTTAATTTCTAGCTCATTTATGTCAAAATCGTTTTTTCTTTACACTGGTTATTTTTTAATTAATGCCCAGTTTGTTTTCAATTTATTATTGGAATTATAAAGATCTTTGGATATTTGATCGTTTAACATATATTTGCCTCTTGATCTAACATTTCTCTTTTGTTCCCAGTAATCGTAATCGTGTTCTGTATTTACAGTTGCATTTCGGACAGTAATCATAAACTTCCTAGAGGGGAATGCTGATGAGACGTGTATATTCTATGTGCGGGTCCATTTACAACACAGAATTCAGCCACCCTTGTTTGCTCATTCCTTCCTACAGTTTATCAAGTATTACCTCATTCGCAATTCGCCAATATTTACTTTTTTTTCTATACTATCCTGTGCAGTCCAACATGACTCAGTTATAATCTGCACAAAGTTGCTCGACAACGGGGAAATTACAACAGATTTTGGTCAAGACAATTCGTTAATTATAAGTATATAACTTTATATAATATAAATTGATTAAAAATTTTAGATTTGAAAAGAATATGATTGTTATAATACCTACTTTGAAATTTGCGTATATATAACAGACATATTACAATGTGAATCGATTAGCTAAACAAGATAATACTGGCCAGTCGCCAATAAAATTTAATTAAGACAGCCTTCTTTTTTGAATGATGATAGCAAGGACTGTGGCGTAGTATGGTAAACAACACAAAGTATCGGCAACCTTTGCACCACACAGGTTTAGTTAATTCGGACGCCCGGACGGCCGTCCCGGATTACTTATTATATAATTATACTTATGTGTTGTTTTCCTTGTTTTCTTTTAGACAGTCTGAATTTTAAAATATACTCGATACGTGGACTATATACACGTGATACCATAACAAAGTATCAAGTACGATGCTAATGTAAAAATAAGTAAAATATTGCGAGGGTTAAACTAACGGAACATGTTTCCATTTCTTATATTAAACCAATGATTTATAACACAGTATATAGTTCACTATAATACGACCGCTTATATGCAGATATAATTTCAGGTAATAATAAATATAATATCCATCCAACTTAACACAAAAAAATTAATTAAATGTATCTAATCAATTTTCTATAACACAATTATACTTAGAAAATTATTTTCAAATAATTTGAATAGTTACAAGTACGGCTGTGACATCTATCAAAATGGCAGCGCCCAGGTTGTACCGTTGCACTGTCTATGCTCATAATTTATGAGTAAGTCTGCACAAACGAATTGCGCTTTACGTAATTGTCAGAGACTAGACAGGCTCGTATTTATTCGTCTCATGAGAATGGGTTCGTCCCGAGAGTCGACAAAACAGGAGTCTGTCTAGACTCTGCTAATTTCATGAGGCGCACGGAAAGTGTACTCATTTCTGCAGGCTTACTTGGCACATAGACAATATAATTGGCTGTATAAAGTTTCAGTAAATTATGTAACTGAAGTGAATATACACAGGTAAATGCGCTAAAACCGCCGGCGAACGACCTAACTAAGTAACCTCTTTTCCAATGTTTTTGTGTTGAATATAATGAAGAAAACGTAGAGATATGTACCGTTTGTATCATTAACGTTTTTTCCTTACATTCAACACTTAACAACAATGGAAAACAAATATATTGCATATGGTCATAAAAAGTTGTTTACCCACCATCAAAATTGAAACAAAACAGATCCTTTAAGTGAATTTATTCCTAATAATTAAGCCTGCACAAGCGAGTAGTACTTCTCGAAATTAGCAGAGACTATACAGATTCGTGTTTTGTCGACTGTCGGGGAAACCAGTAGCCAACACGAACCCATTCTCCTGAGACGAATAAACACGAGCCTGTGCAGTCTTTGTTAATTTCGTAAAGCGCACCGAAAGTGTATTGGTTTCTGCAGGCTTACTAATACAATACTTTTTCTGTTAATACCGTAGTGAACAGTCTTGTTTTAGAAGAAAGACTAATTCATACAAATACATATTATTTAAAATAACACAGGCAAGTGAAAATAATCAATTGATAATTTTCCTAAAAGAGCATTAGAAAAGAATTAATAATTGCAAATAAGGAATTATGATTCATAATGATAATTTCCAATTGCTCTAAATATATCTTTGAGAAACCAGTTTGCAAAAATGTGTTGTGTTATAAAGCATAATAAAAAAAGAAAAAAATATTTAAAATCGTTTTAATAATTTAGTAAAAAATTGCTTTTAAGTAAATGTTTCAAATAGCTTTTTTATGGTAAACCACACATAAGTATCGGCACCCTCCGCACCACACAATGTTAATTTATTATATAGTAATATAATAATTAGTTCGGGACGGCCGTTTCGAGGACACGAATGGTCCTCATCATCAACCGGTGACCGAATGAAGCTTTTTTATGTTTCACTATGTTATATATACATATAACAAACACATCATAAAGTAATTTTGAAAAATTTATGTTGTGCTGTGTGGATGAATCTTTATTTGATGATTTCCGTTGAATTAAATTATTTTGAAATTTTGCTAATTTTGCACACACCTCTTTTGCTTGTACACCTGGCGGATTTATAACATTGGATTCTATTCTATTAGTAAATCTTCTATCGGTTTCTAATGCTCTTTCACATAAATCATCTTCGCAATTTGTTCTTATGATAAAACGAGCCGCCTTAGCGGCGAGTTTTCTAAAGGACGAGTGCGACAAACGTCCTATGGAACGAGTTCTTTATACTGTTTTTTTCTATTTTGCGTTTTATGATTCTTAAACAATATAAGTCATTTGTATATAGGGAATTTCATGAGCTCTTGGTCATATTGACATTTTAAAAATTTAAATTTGTCGGTAAAACAGTTAGTGATAAATTCAAATTCAAATTTAAATGCACAAGAAACGTCTATGGTTATTATAAACATATGTAATAATTGCATTATTTATGGTGAAAGCAATCAGAATCACAAAGATAATATTTAATAAGTTGAGCATCTAGAATTACTATTGCTAGAATAAGGTTATACAAATAAATATAAAATAAAAATAAATATATTTTGTCAATTGGATGTTATGTGTTATCTGTCAAACCAAATGTCAATGCAACCAATATTAAGAAACGATATTTTTCGTATCGAAATGGGTCTCTTCGATACGCAAATTACATCATTTGGGTTTCATAATGAAATCGTTATGAACGCAAAATACAGAAAGTTGTTCATTATTAATGTTTTAAATGATGTGGCAAGTGGAGTTGGTATCTGTAGCACTCTATCGTCTAATTTGTTCAATTACACTCAAGAACTGAAATACAAAACAATATCACTTCATACAAATTACTTCATGTAAAGTAGTTACTACTCGCCAATTATACACTGCATGTAGTCACTTCAGACCACAAAGTCGATCAAAATTAAAACCAATCCATCAAATGCAAGATCAGTTTAACAATTGATTATGTTTGGTTATGCACGTAAATAATTATTGACTACTAATGTGGTTATTGTTATAACTTTGTACAATAAGTTATAAATAATAGTACTGCTTTATTCCACGACGTGTTATTTAGTGCATCCTTAAACATTTCTTTCGTAATATATATACATCTACATACCAATTTCTTATAGCAATATAAGACGTAGATATATAAATATAAAGATAGATGGCTGAATATATACAGTTATGAACACGCGCTTCACTTAAAACAAAACTATTGGGTGAAAGAGGTGCGATTGTGCGGCTAAAGCCGTCAGTATATGAACGGTAGGGTTTGACCTTGGTCGTTTAACATTCCCGCCCATGTGTGACCATCAATCTACTCGCAGAAACAGAATATTCTGTGACATTCTATGCTACTATCTTAAACAATGTTTAAATATAATCTTAAATAACCTTCTTATTGGAAATCTGGTAACGTTTACTGCTATCATCCCTATGGCTATTCCCATAAGAACAGTACTTTGATTGCAACGTGAAATAATGTTTTACTTGATATTGGTTTTTATTAATTTTTTTTCGAAGTTTGTTGGTACTGCAGACGACTGTTGTAAAATCATTAAATGAGTGACGAATCTCAATTATATGTCATTACTCATTACTTAGGGTTAATTTTTCCTAAAATTACGGTATATAAAGTTGAAGACGAACTGGTACGAAGTTTTTTCTTTTGGAGGTATATAAAATGACAGTTTGTTAACTGGAAGAACTTAATTACATTAAATTTGTTAAAGTGTAATTGTAAAATGGGCGATTTTGAGCAATTAGAACCATCGATATCAAATATTATAAACCAAACTTCATTGAAATGGATTTTTGTTGGAGGAAAAGGAGGTGTTGGTAAAACAACATGCAGGTATGTATAAATAAATATGTTGCATTAAAAATAAAAAGTCATTAGTTGTAGTTTAGCAGTGCAATTAGCCAGGGTTAGGGACTATGTACTGATTATATCTACCGATCCAGCACATAATATATCCGATGCATTTGATCAAAAATTTACAAAGGTGCCAACGCAAGTGAAAGGTTTTGATAATTTGTTTGCTATGGAAGTTGACCCTAATGTTGGCCTAAATGAATTACCTGAAGAATATTTTGAAGGAGATCAAGATGCTATGAAAATGAGTAAGAGCATAGTACAAGAAATTATAGGTGGATTTCCCGGAATAGATGAAGCTATTAGTTATGCAGAGGTCATGAAATTAGTTAAAAGTATGAATTTCTCAACTGTAGTATTTGATACTGCTCCTACAGGACATACATTGAGGTTGTTGTCATTTCCCCAGCTTGTTGAAAAAGGGCTAGGAAAATTGTTGAAATTAAAATTAAAGATTTCTCCTTTAGTTTCGCAGCTGTCTGGCCTACTAGGAGTACATGATTTTAATTCAGATACTTATTCTGCTAAATTGGAAGAAATGTTGTCAATAATAAAGCAAGTTAATGAACAGTTTCGGAATCCTGATCAGACCACATTTGTGTGTGTGTGCATTGCCGAATTTTTATCTTTGTATGAAACTGAACGATTAGTTCAGGAATTAGCAAAATACAAAATAGATACACATAATATTATTGTCAATCAATTGTTGTTTAGAAAAGAAGGTGAAAATTCTTGCAAAATGTGTTCTGCCCGATATAAGATGCAGGAAAAATATATGGCACAAATAATGGATTTATATGAAGATTTTCATGTCACCAAATTGCCTCTGATACAGAGGGAAGTTCGTGGAAGTGACAATGTGAAGGCATTTTCAGAGTATTTAGTTAGACCATATAAACATTCATAATTTTTTTTTTTACAAATATTTTACACAAATAAAAATATATAATGGAGTATTTGCTGTTTTTTTTTAGTAAGAACTGTTTTCTTGCAAATTACAATTTGATAAACTTTACATTGAAACTTATGTTTGAGAATAACTTTTTTGTGTAATAAGTAAACGTATCTCTATTTTTTGTAGCAATGTGAAAGCTATTGTATTACATGTAATACTTGGAGAACAAGAGTAGGTTCTGAACAGTTTCCGTTTACAATGAAGAAAAAGTTTCTATTTTCTTTTATAATTTGGATTACCGGAATGCCTAATTAAAAAATATTAAAACAGTTCGTTTTCTTGTGTGTGTAAATGTGTAAATTTTTTAATCAATAGTCCTATCTCCTTTTTTATAGTTTTCTTATTAATCTTCAACACAGTATTCTAGGGTTTTTGTTTTTTTGAGTAATATGCTACAATTGGTAAGCGTTCCGAATTCAACGCATCGAATTGGATTTATGTGCATATTAACGGAAGACTCATGTTTCATGCGTTTATATTACACCGGGGAAATTTATGGAAGCAGTGTAAATTAACAGCATCGGAACCATAAAAGTTTGGTTATAAAAATTTTGTAGTAAACAGCAAAATATAGTATCGAATAAAATAATAGTTTTTCGTATTTTATGTGCAATTTGTAAAAGTGAACACATTTCAAATTGTTGATGGTTGGCAATTCGAACTAGTAGAGGTCTGTAGGTTGGTATGAATTATTGAATAAAGTTATTAGAAGAGATGTAACGTTTTTCTATGAAGGGACAACAACAATATTAAATCGAGTCAGAATATATATGACATTGTGTTCAGCGTCCTTAACTGGGTGATCGGATATCAACAGGTTATGGGCCCAGACAGCCAGGCTATTAAATAAAAAAAAAGTGAGGTTAGTTTTTCGCACAAACCACGTGCAAGATAGAATAACGAAAAAGAAAAGAATGGCGTTAATATATGGCAAGCACACATTTAACATTGAACTATTAAATCAGAATAATTATCAGATGTGGAAGTTTAGGATGGAAACAATGTTAACAGAACAAGATGTTCTAGATTTCACAAAAACTGAATTTAAGGCAGATGATTATACAGAGGAAAAGAAGAGAAATGAAGCTAAAAGAAAGGATGATCGTTGTAAATCTTTAATAGTACAATGTGTTGATGATAATCAAATCGAGTTGGTAAGAGGAAAGGCTACAGGATATTCTATGTGGAGAAGTTTGGAAGAACGTTACGAGAAAAAAGGGATACCAGGTCAGTTAGTGTTAAGGAAGAAACTCATGTCGATGAAATTAAAGGAAACAAAAAATTTGGAGACATTTCTCGCAGACTTTGATGAGATAGTACGACAATTAAAGGTTGCTGGTGCAGATATGAAAGAGAAGGACCTAGTATGTTCCTTGCTATTAGCCATGCCCAAGTTGTTTAATACGGTGGTAACAATATTAGAAAGCATGCCCGAAGATGAACTGCGTTTAGATGTAGCAAAAGCTAAATTCCGAGCTGAGTTTGAAAGAAGAAAAGCGTCCCAAGTAAATGAAGAAGGATCAAGTGAAGAAAAACCTGCTGCTTTTCTATTTAATCGTGGTGGCTGCTATTTATGTGGTGCAAAGGATCATTACAAGCGGGACTGTACGAAATTTGCTAGGCAAACTGAAGAGGACAGTCGAGATGGACATAGAGGAAGATATCAACGAGCACGAGGTAATAGGAATAACTATAGGAGAGGTCAAGGCTACAGAAGGAGTAGTTATGGAGGCAGACAGGGTAATTACAATAGAAGAGGTAACTATGTGAAAAATGAAAGTAGTGGTCAAGATGAAGAAGGTATTTGTTTTATAACTAATTCTAAAGATATTGAGCATAGAGACAGTAATAAACTCGTATTTTGCATTGACTCAGGTTGCACAGACCACTTAGTTAACGACAAAAGTTTCTTTTCAGACTTCTTAGTTTTAAAACACCCTATAAAAATAGCTGTTGCTAAAAACAACAATTTCATGGAGGCAATAGGTGTAGGGAATATAAAGGTTATTAGTAAGGTAAATAGAAATGAAGTGGAATGCACTATAAAAAATGTATTTTATGTTCCTAATCTGAGAAAAAACTTATTGTCGGTAAAGAAATTAGAAATGGCCAACATTAAGCTAATTTTTGAAAAGGGTCAGGTTAGTCTTTATAGCAATAAGAAATTAATAGGTATAGGTTATAGGAATAATTTATATGAAATAGAGTTTGAAGTGGAAAAGAAAGATTGTCTAAATATAGAATTAGAAAATGAGGATGTAAATTTGTGGCACAAAAGGTATGGACACATTTGTCAAGCAAATTTAGATAAGTTAGTAAAAAATGGTATGGTGTTAGGTATTGATAATTTAAAAGTAGGGAAAATAGAATTTTGCGAACCATGTATAAAGGGAAAAATGTCGAGGCTACCTTTTGGAACACGAAGTAAGGCTAAAAGATTGCTAGAAATTGTTCATTCCGATTTGGCTGGTCCAATAACACCATTAACCCATGATGGTGGCAAATACTTTGTTAGTTTTATTGACGACTTTTCAAATTTTGTGACAGTGTACATTATAAAGAACAAAGGTGACGTATTTAGTTGTTTTAAAGAATATGCGATAATGATGCAATCAAAATTCGATGCTAGAATTTCAGTGCTTAGGAGTGACAATGGCAGAGAGTATATTTCTGATGAATTTAAGACCTTTTGTAGGGAAAACGGCATCTATATGGACTATACTACACCGTACACTCCAGAACAAAATGGTAAAGCGGAACGCTTTAACAGAAGCTTAGTGGACAAAGCGCGAGCAATGATAGAAGATGGTAATGTACCTAAGACATTTTGGAATGAGGCGGTGCGCGTAGCGGCATACCTACTAAACCGAAGTCCCAGTTCTCAATTAAGCAACACTACACCGGCTGAACTATGGTATGGAAAGAAGCCAGATGTGAAAAACCTCAGAGTATTTGGTTCTACAGCATATTCTCATATACCGAAAGAGCTGAGAAGTAAATTTGACGCGAAGTCAGAAAAATGTATAATGGTGGGTTATACAACAACAGGTTATAGGCTGTGGAGTTTAGAAAAACAAAAGATAATAGTATCGAGAGACGTTGTTTTTAATGAAAAAAACTTTCATTATAAGGATACTCAAACTCAAGTAAGCTTAGACAGAAATGAAGAAAGTGCAGATAGTATAAATGAGGAAGTAGTTGAAGAAAACCAGGTGACAGAGGGAAAGGAAATCAGGAAGAGCACAAGGGTGAAAAAGATTCCTAAGAGACTAGAAGACTATGAAATTAATGATAACGCGAAAAAGCTTCCGGATGAGACAATTGATATAATGATGGCTTATTCTATTGGATTTTTATCTTCAAACAGTCCATCAACATTTGAAGAGGCCATACAAGACAAAGATTGGGAAAAGGCAATAGAACAAGAACTTATGATGTTGAAGCGAAATGAAACATGGGAAGTTGTACCGTTTATTGAGAATCAGGACATAATTGATTCCAAATGGGTATTTTCCGAAAAAGAAGTTCAAGGAAGGAATGTAAAGAAAGCTAGATTAGTTGCAAGAGGCTTTCAGCAGAAGACATCAGCAGAGGAAGAGATTTACACACCAGTGGCGCGAATGATAACATTACGTGTACTACTATCATTGGCTGTTGAGAATAATTGTAAAATACATCAGATGGACGTAAAATCAGCGTTTCTGCACGGGGAACTACGTGAACCAGTGTACATGTATTTACCTGATGGTCTTGAAGGAAATCGTAGTACTCATGTTTGTAAATTGAAAAAGGCGCTATATGGGTTGCGGTCGAGCCCAAAATGCTGGTATGAACGCTTAAGCAATTATCTTAATAATATAGGTTTCAGGCGATCTGATGTAGACCCTTGTTTATTCGTTCACAACAATACATATTTATTAATTTGGGTAGATGACTTAATTTTGATATCTAATGATTTAGAGAGTGTAGAACATGTAAAGTCCCAACTTTCAACCGAATTTGATATGAAAGATTTTTCTAACAGCAATTGCACGTTTTTGGGGTTGGAAATTGAGAAAAATAATAACTGTTTGTATATTTCACAACAAAACCTTATAGCTAGAGTTCTTAAGAAATTTTATATGTTAGAGTGTAAGAGTTCGTATACGCCTATGCAGGCTAAGTTAAATTTAGAATTACAACAAAATATTCAGTTAGAAGTCCCTTACAAAGAACTTATTGGCAGCTTGATGTACATTATGTTGGGTTCGAGGCCTGACATCTGTTTCTCTGTAATGTACTTCAGTCAGTTTCAGAATTGTTTTGGCATAACCCATTGGAAACATTTAAGGAACATTTTAAGATACTTAAATTACACTAAAAATTATGCTCTGAAATATACAAAGACCAATGTTGATTTAAATGTAGAAGCATATGCTGATTCAGACTTTGCAAGTAATCCGAACGATAGGAAAAGTGTTACAGGATTTTTATTAAAATTAAATAACAACACAGTAGCTTGGAAATCTAAAAAGCAAGCAATTGTAGCTTTATCTAGCTCTGAGTCAGAGTATGTTGCGTTGGCAAGCTGTGTAGCGGAATGTTTATTCCTAAAACAATTATTGGAAAGTATGACTAACACTAAGATAGATTGTATTAATGTATATGAAGACAATCAGTCTAGTATTAAAATGGCGTCTACGCTTGAGACGAAAAGATCAAAACATATTGACGTAGAATACCATTTTCTTAGAAATTTTGTGTCAAACGGTACAATTAAATTAGTTTATTTACCAACAACAGAACAATGTGCAGATCTGTTAACTAAAGCATTACCCAGAGTAAAACATGAATATTTTAGAGGTCAACTAGGTGTTGTATCTTTTAAAATGTAAAGTTGAAGTGTAGAATTGAGTGGGGGTGTTGATGGTTGGCAATTCGAACTAGTAGAGGTCTGTAGGTTGGTATGAATTATTGAATAAAGTTATTAGAAGAGATGTAACGTTTTTCTATGAAGGGACAACAACAATATTAAATCGAGTCAGAATATATATGACATTGTGTTCAGCGTCCTTAACTGGGTGATCGGATATCAACACAAATCAATTTTAATATAAATATGTTTGACTTGTCGGAATAGTTGGAGCTTGTATAATTATATTAATAAATAAATAGGATTACATTGGGGATTAATTGAAGAGAGCATAAATGTAATTCGATAGGCTTTAAAATAACAATATTGCAATTGATAAACTTGAATCATGAATGTTTCACAGAAAGTATAATTTCTTATCTTAATCTTGCCCATATGACTGACTCTACGACCTTTGATGAAAAGATGCGGAAAAGATAGACTTCGGCAGAGCGATCACGACAGCGCGTTTCCAGATGGCAGCCAGAGAGAGAGAGAGAGTACAGAGTTGATAATTAACAGTAGAGTCGATTGAACCATCCTAGGGAGCTTCAGCGCACGATTAGATAACGAGGACGCTCGTCTCCACGAGGGCTTTTCCGCAACTACTAACGTTTGTAATTTATCGTTCCATTGATGGCGACGAAATTCCGAGAGGTCTTCCCGGACTAATCGAATATAGTAGTTGTAGCCCTGTCCAGGGGAAACAAGGTGGTACGTGCCCTCTTGACAGCCTTCCACTTATGGCGGATAATACGTCTAATCCATCACGCACCTCAACAAATGAAGCCTGCACAAGTTCTTTCTGTGTCGACACTCTCGTCGGAAACGCGCCACTCGGCTGGAAAAACGCCTCCAACACACTCTCCGCACCATCGCTCTGCGTCACCTCCAAGGTGAAGAAAATAAGGCTGTGGTACGACGAAAGAACGGAAATAGTTTCCACACGAATACCGAAGGAAAAATCCTTTGTTAGTGTAACATGGAATTAACGTCGTCTGTTAACACGACTGGAGCATCATGATGGAAAATCGGGCCCGAAAGTCGTCGAACACGAAAATCCGGGACGGGGGAGCATAGATTAATATAATCCGGATAGAGCCGGATTCGATAGAATCGACGGTAATTGCCACTGCCACCACGAGGCGGGGAGAAGGAAACAGAGTGGGAATGTCGGATGCTGTGGCGAATTAGGATGGCTACTCCACTACTAGCGCTACATTTTATATTCAGAATTTTAAGCTTCCCTGGTGACCTCAGCCAGGTCTCTCTAAGGAGGGTGACACTAATTGGGCGTTGACTGAGAGCTTTCGTCAACACGTTGATTTTAGTTGCAACTAAACGTGTTCCGGGTTTGAACCGTGTCATGTTGTTTTTGTTAAAATAAAAACTCAAACAATTGTATGGGGCTTCTTCAGTTAGCACGGTAACGGAAAACGAGGGGAGTAGCACGCCTTTTATGCCGGCAGTGGGTGAGACCTGTCGATTGGTTGAGTGTGACCGTCACGGTTGGGCGAGGATGGGTCGTTACGGATGATAGGTTTCCATATGTTTGCGAGGGGTAACCTGTCTCCCTATTGACATTCTTATGATGTTTAAGAATCTCTATGGACTCTCTAATTTTTCGATTGTTACTGTGAAAAAAATTACAAAGTAATGAAGTCGCACTGAATAATATCTGCTGGCCAGTATATAGATGATGTTCAACGATAGCCGAATTCGAGGGAAGGCGTGTTCTAACCCAACATTCGTCTCTGTTGGACGAGTTTGACTACGCTCCCCCTACAGAGACGGAGAGGCTCAATGCTTCTTTGCAGTTCCATTATCTCCTTTGGGTTATAAATTTGTTTTTGTTGTTTGTCTGGTTTGATCAGCACAAGAGGCATAGGTCGCTTATTAGTTCTTCGGTTCACGCGTATCATCAGTTCGAAGATAAATCACTATTTGGTCCTGCAGGATTTGATCTGCCGGAACCTCGGATGGTATGCCTCTAATAACTATATTTAAAAGCTTTTCTGAAGGGAGCTGATAGGTGTGATATGGTATATGATCTTCTGTAAGGAACTTTGTGATTCTCCGGAAATCCGTTTCAGTCGAAGGGTAAAAACGGATTCCGTCGCCAATATTCTATGCTTTTGCAAATGAGAAACCTCTCCTTCTAATTTCGCTGGAAGCCAAGTTCCACTGCGACTTGTCTCCCAGGATTACTGGCGATATTGATTCTTTATGGGACTGCGAACGTCCCATGCTAGTAATTTTAAAATTCTTGGGGTTCTTTGAGTTTTGTTTTTCGGCCCAGGCATTACCATCGTTCGCCGCTTCACCAGTGCTCTTGTTTGTTACGACTCGACTGAGTGAGGATCTGTTCGATTTTCTCAAAAACTATTTTATCTATTGTACGTTTTACTCTCTTAGAAGTCTTCGATATCTTGTTCTGACCTGGAGGTTTTGCCGCCTCTTAGCAGCACAGGATGGCGAGCTTTTAAGCAACCAGAACGTGCGCAAATGGGCGCAGAAAAAGGACGGATCAGAAATATACCCAACCACCTAAGCTTAGGTTGTTAGCGGAGCCCAAAAGCAGGCCAAGGTTGCTTCCACAAAGATCGGTCCTATCAAAACGCCGAATAATAGAAAAATAACATCGACGAAGAAGATCCCAAAGACGAGTGAGAAGCCGGAGCTAGCTCTTCTCCGGAGGAAGAAGGGAGCAAAAGCTCAAAGAAGGGTCCCGGAACCTGAGGCTACCACGAGTAGGGAATCCGACGAGGAACCAATGGTCTCCTTCTAGGATTCGCTAACCGATTCAACGGCCGTCCCGGACTAATTATTATATTACTATATAATAAATTAAACTTGTGTGGTGCGGAGGGTGCCGATACTTATGCGTTGTTTACCTAAAGTACTGCTTATTTACAATGAGCTTTATTTACTTAGTTCTAGTTTAAAGCTTGCTAGATAGTTTGGTTTGGAGCAGCACCTTCAACTAGTGATATTTGATTACGTTGTATGTTTACTTTTTTTTTCTTATAGTTTTTTTTTTGTTATTTTTATTTTCAGGCTATTGGAAGAACGCTAAATTGGATATTTTATAACATCTTATTAACATTATGCTAATATAGTAATATTGTCTTTCCGGGTTGAAACCGCGTTGTAATTGCATGCCGACTTTTCGCTCGAGCTTCTTCTGGGCTGCTGCATGTTGCGTCGCTGCTGTACGAAGAATCCTTCGAAAACGACCGCGGAAGTCTACAACAACATATAGTAATATTGTTTTTGTAATACTCTTTGCTTTTCTTTTTTTATTGTCTATCTACCAATACCAACAAACTCTATTATTATTATTATAACCGCATTGGCAATAATAACGATAGATGAAACTGTTGCTAGTACAGAAAACGATTAAACTTCATATTTGCTATAAGATAAACTTTACTTGAAATCGGTAAGACTTCAAGAAAATAATTTATTGCACATAAGAAAGTACATCTACTTACATGTAGTATGTTTTTGAATTTAAATAAGTATGTTCTTCGAAATAAACCAAGCTAAGGAAACATATTTTCTTGTATCAAGGAAACATTTACATTTTTCTGTGTGTGGTATAGGTGTAACGTATTGTCTATTAAGATGCAATAAATTTACGACTTACTTATAACGGAAGACATTTCTCTAGTATTTGTGTGAGGATGACCTTCAACATATGGACAAGGACACTTATTCCATTAGCTTAAATTCTAGCTACATGTGTTATGTTAGGATTTCTACGAAGTTTCATCTAATCGCGTCCCTAAATGTCTGAATACCTCTCGGCTGAAATATTTACTTTCTGAATGCTTAACGGCATATCATGTTCACCAACACTCACAAATTTCAAAATATTCATTTTTCATTATTCACTTTCAAAATATTGAAAATACACTGCAAGCATATCTTGTGCCTCTGCATTAAACAATGACATTTTACGGTTAAGTATCTTCAAAGATCAGAATGTACTAAAATTTTTGTACTTGTCGCAATTCATCAGTGAAAGCTCCTACAGTGTGTAATACTGATAGCAAGGACTGTGGCGTAATATGGTAAACAACACATAAGTATCGGCACCCTCCGCACCACACAAGTTTAATTTATTATATAGTAATATAATAATTAGTCCGGGACGGCCGTTTCGAGGACCATTCGTCCCGGACTAAATTATTATATTACTATATAATAAATTAAACTTGTGCGGTGCGGAGGGTGCCGATACTTATGTGTTGTTTATCCTACATTGTTAAACCTTTGTATTCACACATTTGGCCATCTACTTGAAATTCATTTATGACGCTGAGCAAACTTTAGAATAAATGTTGTAGAATATGTATATAATGCTATCTTTGTTGTTCCTTTTAGTTTTATTAAGGTTGGTAATAAAACCGTCCGTTATAGACAGAGGCGCGAAATGTAGCGTGGGATATAGATATATATAAGTAAAGTAAGGTTAAGATATAGTGTGTTGATGTAGATATAGAAAAGTGCTTGTTAAATAGATCATAATATATTCTAATAGATACAATAAACTTAATAATAAAAGCCAGATATTGGCGAAATTTAAGAGATTAAAAATTTGTTTTAAAACTGGTCATCATCCCGACATTATTAGCTACGTGTTTGTCACAATTGTCAAATGAATAATTGTTTCTATCGCATCCTAAATTCTGCTATTGCACTACATTTTGCTACCTTTACTTGAAAAGTGATCAAAAGCAAAATTAAAAAAAAATTATTACTAATAATGGGCAGTTTTGGCTTACCATATTTATTACTCACAACATAACAAAACGTCCTTAACCAAGGTGGTGGTGCATAACTAACTACGGTTCTTAACGAAGCATTTAAAATTATAGTTAATCCTGGAACTTTTGCTAGCTACTACTAATTTTCTGATGACCGTAGCAACTGCGTTCCCTAGGGATCATGTTTCGAATTTAAAAAGATTTCCATTAAATTTCCCTTTGCCATTTTAGTTAGGATTTTTTTTTCTCATCACCACAGTTATCGTAGTTTCCAAGATATCGCCTGTACAAAGAAAGAAATGTATTGACGTTTATATTATTTAAACACATAGTACAATTTCACACTAGCTGTAACAGCTAATAACTGTAATACATCATCTGACAAGTTTCAATTAACTCACGTTTGGAATCGATTGCTAAATAAAACACATTTACATTTGTTTACATTCGAGCAGTAGTGAAATTCTTTCTTTTGTAACAATGACTGCTGTATATTACAGGGACGAATTTTTTAATAAAGGTCTTGTCAATGAATTTAAGCTTAGTGCCAGAGCAAGAGAAATTAGTAAAAGATCAAGGTTAAATTCTGCTGATGGAAATATATTAGATAGCCATGATCAATTTTACAGAGATCATAAGCTGTTACTCAAACTTTTTCAGGTTAGTGTAGTGCCTGTAATATTAAAGTCACATAGCACACTGGTCCTTATTTTCTATTATGTTGAAGCGGTATAAAAAAACTTAGTCTATAAAGGAAACTAAGACTAAACACCATTTCCCTAAATTTATGACATATAAGATAATACACATTTTAAAATATACGGGAAATTTTTCTGAACGTGATGTTCTAGAATATATATTCACATAGCGCCCAGCGTATATTGTATGTAATAGTAGTGTTGATAAAATGATAATATTAATGTAACGTCCGACACATGTTTATATTATTATTTGTTGTAATGGCACCTTCCAATGTTGCCGGATTTTCAGGTGCTCTTTATTTTTTCCAAGGATGACATTTTGAAGGATCCGGATAATTTTATATTCAACTCATTTGATTCTGGGAATATTGCCAAAATGGTAACTATATTAAGAGAGCGGGATATATGGAAAATGGTTATAGTATCATCTGGTTAATAATTGTGACATTAAATTGACAGAAAACAATACAGAACTGAAATATTCCAAATCATTATCGTCTTTATTGCAAGAAATGCATACAGATTTATAAAACAAAAAAGAAACTGAATGCTTATTTATTTAGTACGATACTCATTGAATATAAAAGTTTTTACTCTAACCCAGGTAACACTTCCCAACTCCTTCTCAAATTTGGACAGAAATTTCTCGTGTTAATTCTTTTTAAGGCTGTTTTAGTCTTAATATTTTGATTAAAGTATTTTCTTATAATTTTCTTTTGTTTTTGGCTCCATGTTTGCCTACCAATTGAAAAATAAGAATAAGGTGAAGTCATTGCATTGTCTCGCAACTTTTGTTGATTTTTGTAATTATTTTGTTTATTGATGTATTCAATCATCTAATTTATCTTCTTATTTCGACATAAGATCCAAATTACTTTATCATTTGAAAATGTACATACCTGTCTTGGCAGTGTTTTGCGGCCCTAATATTTCAGGCAGTCTGACATTATTTACGAGATCTGCAAGTATAAAACTGAAAAGTAAAAACCAAAAAAAATGATAATACATTACATACTGTTAGTTGAAGTTAAACTGCACGAATTAGTTCCTGGGATGGAATAGGATTGTGTAGAACCTGCAATGTATTCAGGTTCTACAGATAGAATGTCTGTAGATTCTAATATATCTATAAGTGAAAAGCAATTAATTATAGGTAGCTGGACTTTCTGTAGAAATAATTACCTTCGCCCTTTTCGGTATCTTCTTCGTCAGAATCTATGTTTTTCATGTTGATAAATATTTCATCAGATCAGATTTATTTTTATTGTCAGCTGCATTTTCCTTCTCCATCAACTGTAGAATTTTAGATACTTTTGCTATCTGATAAACATCTTGTGGTAACCTAGAAATTAGTAAAAGATAAAAATTAAAGCAAATTAAGAAGAAATATCTGCTTACTTATAAAAATGTTCGAGTTTTTGTTGTGCGTCCCAGTGTAATCTGATGCACTTCATTTCCTTTTAAACTTAGGATTTGGGTTACAGTAACGATATGTTTTCTACGTATACTTGAAGTAAAGTGTCGTGGGTATTTAGTACTACACATTTTGGCATATTTTCGAATAGCCCTACACTCAGCGACCCAGCGTATGAAAACCAATTCGAATGTGATCTCAAGTTAAGAATTTTTCTAAAATATTTTTGCATATTTTTGGGTATTAAAATTGACACGGGTCTGCTGCCTTTCCCAATTGAATTTATTTTCTCGTAATATTGCGTGAGCATCTTTTCTTTTCTGTTAATGACGATACTAATTCGTTAACGTGAATCGTTGAATGTTCCGTATCAATCTGTTCTTGATAAGATTTCATATTTAAGTACTGAATATCCCCTACCCTTTTCCTATTATGTAAGATAGTTAACACCAAAGTAGATTCTACTAAAGCTTTATATTCCTGCATATTGTTTGAAATTTTCAATTTTTCGTAGGATTTTTTTTGCAATTTCTTTTACGAACTTCTTCAGCTTCATAATATCTTCCGTAACTGGAAGTAATTTCGGTTTTACAGCAGATTTTTCACTAAGATCTTATTAAGATCTAAACTTCCAAGTTCGGTAGTTCACTGACTTTCAACATTCTCTTTAAAACGGTTTAGATCCGCTAATGTCTTTTCTATATCTGGTAATATTAGAGGTATTTTTTTTTCTGAGAATCAACTTTGGCATGGACATCAAACCTTGATATTATTTTAGTAGCTTTTATAGTGTAGAGAGCATATCAGTATATGCACCTAATTTTCTCATTTCAATAAGAAACTTGACACACTCTTGTAATTTATTGACATATGAGTTAGGCTACGCTTGTTTTTGGTTCTCTTCAGCAAATCTTCTCCCCAGAAAATTATCAGCAAATGTTCCATTGCAGTTAAAGTGATCTGGTCACGCATTTTACTAAAAACGTGTTGCTTTACAGCAAAATGTTCCCGTACGCCTTTTGAGATGCTAGAAAAACTAGATTCTTGCAAAGGACGCTCAAGTTAACTTTCGTTGTTCTCGGGTTTGCCAAAACATATTTTCACATGTCGGGAAACGGCAACGTAAAAACCCTTACAATGAGTATTCATTGTAAGGGTTTTTATGCGATACTATGCGATATGTATATATCGCATAGTTTTTATATGAATGTTTACAATTAAAATTTGTTTTTGTTTGGTTCTGTTCGACTGTATTTAATTCTGTTTGGGTCCGCTCAGCTACGGATGGGTATATTTGCTCCAGTCTGCTACTTCAATTGTACAAGGTGTGTATAAATTGTCGCAGAAGCTACACGTAGCGACATACTTCGTTCGATTTTGCATCGAAAATCTACACGCTAAAATGTTGTACCTTGCTTTAACGTCTTCAGGGACCACTTGAATGTAACATACATTTGGCAATACTGCAGTTGGATACTACTGTAGTAGTAGGTACAATACATATGACAAATTGGAAAACACAATTGATACACATGGAAAAGCAGTAGGAAAACATTTTATTAAAACAGAGTAGCAGTAGTTTTGATTTTTGAAACTCATTGTCCTACAATGCTGAAAAATGAGAGGATGTTAATGAAGAACTGTTGAAAACACTTTGAAATCAGAGAAACTGTTTACGAGTAAATAGGAATAAAGTCGTTTAAATTCGAAACTGCAGCGATCTTTATCGACACATATCGAACACAAACGCTTATTAAGGCACTAAAATATGTTGCTACGTGTAGCTTTTGCGACAATTTATACACACGTTATATTGTGCATTATTCAACTACTTTCGGCTATATTTGGTTTTACTCCGTACCATTCGGCTATATTCAGCTATGCTGTGCTTTACACTTGTCATAAGTAGAGTGAGGACGTTCGGTGCAGTTTGCTAGCGAGTGTTAATCAGCCAAGCGTCGATCGGGTATATGCAGTAGCGTAGACAAATTGAAAGTTATATTTTGTTAATCGGCAAGTAGGTCTTCGATACGATTGTAGTAGGAATTAACTATGATATATTTTTCTAAATTGTTCGTTGTAAATTGGTTTCGTTAGTAAGCTAACATGAAGTAACTGGTGCGAAATGGAAGTATGCAATTAAATCCTTATAATAATCCACATAATCTGGATTTCTTTGTAAAACCGCATTAATTTTGTTCCGTATCTTTACGCCAATCGATCCCTCTATACTTTTTAAATTACTAAACAATGATTGTAAGTATTGAAGGGATTGTTGATGCTTGAGAAATGTTTATTAATAAATTCTAATTGCTCGACTAAATCTTCTTTTACAATTAATGCTTGGACTGCTGTAACACTGGAAGCATCTCGTTTTAACTTAAATACAAAAGGTTTTAAAATACGAAAGTGTTGGGTATAAAAAAATGAGACTTCTAACCACGTAGCCGATCGTGTAATACAGGTTCTGGCGGGAAAAGTATATTCGAGCACATTTCTTTATATAACTTTATCCTAGTTGGTGCTTTCAATAAAATCTTTTTGAGTTAATTAATGAGTTAGCATCGGGAAATTCTCCACGAATAAGTTCAGCAATGCGATGTATTCTATGCACAACACATGTTAGATGTAACATGTTTGGAAAACGGTTTTTAAGCTCGTTACTTGCTTTTAACATTACGTACACAGAATCTGAGAGAAAGAGTATAACTTTTAAGCAGTAGTCACCCGCTATATTTTTTACGCTGTTAATAATAATGTCGGTAATGTCGTTTGCAGTGAGACGCAATCTGATTTTTTTAGCTACTAAAAATGACATTGGTGGATTTTCCGTATGCAGTGTGCCAACCAGTACATTAACAACGCACCTTCCTTTAATGTCCGTCGTTTCATCTGCGCTTATCCAGAGATAATTTTCACCTAGTTTTGACCTGATTTGATTTATTGTTTTGTCGAATTGCTTAGGTACATAATATTATATATATAGGGCAATAATTAAATAAATGAAAAAAGCGCTCTTAAAATCGCACAGTAACAAAATATACCAAAAAGGACACCTATAAAATGAAATGCTAACGAAATATCTAGATATTTTAAACTGAACGTCGCTACGACGCTCTCCACTTGGTTACTATGTACTGGCTAGTACTGCCGTCGCTCTCTGCCTATCTTCTACGTGGCAAGTTATACACATTCTAAACGTAACGCCAATGACTGCACGCAACGTCGCCACTCTAGTCATAGAGTACCGTGTGTATTAACTTTGCTTTGGGTTTTCTGATACGTTGTTTAGTTATGCATCTCCATGCAAAATTCTACTTGGGACAGTTTACGACGGTTTCGTCGATGGTGAAATCTCTATCCGTTATGTATACTTATTAGCTTAAAACTTAAAAAAAGAAGATAAACTATAACTATATTAACTCAATTAAAAGCTTAGTTTTAACGAAAACGCTTGTTTTTATGTCGAACTATTTTTTCAACAAACTAAATCACTAATTATCGATACAATAAATCTTAATTATCTTAAAATGTCAATGGATACCATATACGGTAAGGTATACGGTTTATTTTCATTTGTAAACTAATTAAACATCTTCTTTCTATCTTTGTTCTTTATTATGCTACCGATATTGACCATATTACAACTGCAATTGTTGTCAATGACCCATGTCGAAATGTATATACGTTGTATATTCTATTCTTTCTCTTTTCTAAAACTCGCAAAAACTAACTATGCCATCGATCAACTTAGGCGCCTAGCCCCTTAAACTATCATAAAAAAAAATTCAACAATATTCTTTTTTGACCTTTTGGATATACACTCCCAGTAATTCTTTCTTCTTGAATCAGCGTTTAATATTGTTTTAGTTGCTTTTCTTTTTTGTTTATAAAAATACGATTTTCGATTTCGAAATGGGTTTTTCGAGAATTTTGAAATTCAAACAGGTTTTCTTAAAAGTCAGTTTTTGTATAAACCCTAGCGAGAACCAACCTAATTCTATTTTCTCTAATAGTGCTTAAAGTAACCAACGAGAATTCTGGTAACTTTCTTCGCTGTAGTTAATACACGTTTTCTAAATTATGGTACGATGAGAAATCATAATTATAATTTTCATAATTTATTGTAGGTTTTGGGTGTTATGCCAATTCAAAGAGGACAAGTTGGAAGAATTACTTTTAGCTGGCTAAGTGCTCCGACAATCTATGCTTATTGTTTCTATGCTATAACCACTGTATTAGTCGTCTTAGTTGGTTATGAGAGACTTATAATTCTCACAAAAAAGAGTAAAAAGTTCGACGAATATATTTACTCCATAATTTTTGTTGTATTTTTGGTCCCTCATTTTTGGATACCGTATGTTGGATGGGGCGTTGCAAAAGAAGTATGCAATTATAAAAACAGTTGGACTCGTTTTCAATTAGATTACTACAAAATTACAGGTACAATTAGAATTAATTTCTGTTAGCCTACACATATTTTTAACAGCACGTAGTGAACACAGTAATCTCAACCTCAATATATGCAGAATGAATAGACGATTTGAAAATAATCATCTATTCCCCAAAGATGGAATCAAAGTTTGAGATATGTATGTAGACATTGTAATGTTATTAGTACCAAAAAAATATTTTGTAAATCAAACAAACTCATTTGTAAGGCTGGTTTATAAATAAAAATAAACAAAACGTAATAGATAATAACTTGCTTATTTTAAATATACATGCAAATCTTTCTTATTGACTTTATTTACTTATATCTGAATTAATGTTTTCCTAAATATCTTGAAAAGTGTCTGAAAAGTGGAAAGGTTTTAGATGCGTAACGAATATGATTTTTTTTTGCAAGAACAATTAGAAAGATGACAATAAGTAGTTGTATTTAAAAAAATAAGTGTTGACACTTTTCTCATTTGAAGCTTTAAACGTAATTTTGGACACCCTACATATGTATTCAGTTCTCAATCTAGGTATATAATCAGATATATCAATTTAATTCTTTTGTCTTTTTTAATTGGCAGAGGTTTGCCGTGAGCTTTCACCCAGGTTGACTTCTTGAAGTTGCTTCCTTTGTGACGTGAGAGCATAAAAATACCAAGGCTGCATTATGTTTTGTAATTTGGACTATTGACAACGTTTGAAGTTATTTGAATCTAGAGGACTTTGTAATTTTACATGTAGAATATTAAGATTTTAATGCTGCTTCTTCAGTGCTAAAATCTTAAAAAAACACTTGGGCGCATAATGGACATTATTTCGACTTTGCTAAGACATCGCCCCATTGTAGCGGAACATCTTTTTTTGGCGTTCTATATTTCAAGTACAGGATAAAAAACTGTGTTCGCTTGTTTAAAACTGCTCCACTTGAGTAAAATACCGTTCAATGACTGATAGTCTAACAACGTTATTATTCTTTAGTATTATTCTGGACGACACATCTATTAGACCTTACAACACGTTTTCTATTACAGAGTTTCATAGTGTTTAGTTGCTATGGATTGAGATTGTTAGTCCCCATATCATGGACGGCATAGTTATATGTGGGAAAGTGCTTTTGATAGAATATAGCTGCTCGAGTTAAAAAGTTTGATAAAATAGTATTTTTTGCGTGTCTGTGCATAAAACTACGTAGTTTGGATTTTTTTTGCAATCTCTGTGTCTTGTTTCAGCGCCTTGTAGTCTGCTTCTGGTCTTACATTCGTCCATCATATTTCTTCAACAGCTTTCTTGTCTAGTCTTGGTCACTAGAGCAAAGTTTCATATATAAATGTTACTTTAGTATCTGGATGTTTTTGTCGATAAAGATTATGGAAATGATCGTATATTTTTAATTACATATCCATCTGTGTTGTGCGATGCATTCATTGTAGTTCGTTGCGAATATTCTATATCGATTTTTGTAATACATATGGAATTTTCCTAATCGTTTTGATTCATATTTATATCGTTTTGTAGCTTATACTTATTCTTACTTCTTCTTCCCCGTAAGTGTAATTCCAGGAAACACTGAACTGTTCTTTACAGACTGCACTGCGACAGATGACCTAAAAATTTATAGTGTAATTACTGATAATGTGATTGTATTAACCTACAAACTCTTTAAATATTCTAAATAGAATATCTCTGAACGTAAACAAATGCTCGGTTGTTTCATATACTAGATCTTCGAATCCTTCGAATCACAACAATTCTCCAGAAAGGGCAGAGTGAATGATTTGGGTGTGCTTTTTAATGAAACTGAACTGAATGGAACTGAACTTTTCTGATCATATGCTTGTTAGTCTCCCGATCGCTTGGGTTTGTCATAAGATCATGTCGTAACTTTAATAATCCCCTCGCAATTAAAACTTTGTACTTCTCTTTAGTTCAAAGCAAACTGGAGTATGCGTCTTTGGTTTGGTACCTATATTATACGTACCAGCAACTTACGATTGAGAAGATACAAAAACGATTTCTAAAATATTTAACATTTAGAGTGTCTGGCAGTTATCCTGAAGGTAGTTCTGACTATATAACACTCCTGTCACAACACAATTTCCTGTCACTTTCTGATAGACGTAATAGATATAGTGCTATGTTTTTGCTAAACTTACTAAATAGTAAAATTGATACACCATGTTTACATTCGCAATTTAGCTTTAATGTACCTTCACGTAACACTCGATCATGTGCTTTCTTAAATGTTCCAAGAGCCAGGACAAACATTTTACTTAGATCGCCCGTATATCACATGTCTAAAAATTTTAATGACTATTGTAATGATCTTTTAAACACTTAGCCATTGAACGTTTTCGGTATTTATGTTTTCCACAAGCTGTGTTTATTTTGATTGTATACAGTTTGGACTAGTTGTTTGACCTTATTAGCACCTTACACTGTATTATTTTTTATAATGTTCTTATTTTGTTCTTTAAAGGGTATTTACTATTGGACAATAAATAATAATAATAATAATCGGTATGCAAAAGAGTACGTCTTTGTGAGTGATTCGTATCCTTGACATGCTGGTCATGCACATTATTTATTCGATTGAAGTTGTTGTGACGTTACCAATAATATGTAGTAGCTTTATATTGTCGATGACGTTATTTGACAGTGCGTTGTCGACGAGATATTTATTCCAGAGTTCTTCTCCCTATAGGTTCATTATCGTAACACACCGCGATAGAAATAATGATTTAATTCCCTAGTAGTGTTTTGGCATTGCAACCATTTGTACACCGATAATACTTACAAATACTCATAACAACGCGATTTTAGTCTAGATAAACATTTAAAACAAACTAACCAGTTTTGGTGTCGATACATTTCTAGAAGAAATGTATGGTGCACCAGTATTACGATTTCTAGCATCCTGCTTCCATGTATTGACATTCATCTCCCTCTTCCCTTTATTCGTGCGTTTTAGCATTGAAGAAGTCCAACTTATATCCATTTTTAATTCACAATTCAAAATACGTTGCAAACCTACAACTGTCAATTCATGCACATAACAAACACAACGTTGTTAGAGGGAACGCCAAAACTTTAAAATTTAAAGCCGAAATCTAATTTTGATAATGGATTTGTTGTCATCTGGGTGTATAACAAGATACTTTGATGTTTGATTTCACTACATACAACAGTATTTCATAGAAACCCAGATTTAGAAATATTGTGGATTCAAATATAAAATGGACTATTTGTCTTGGTAACCAGTCTTCTGACTGATCTCACGACAAGTAATCGACCCTGACTAGTTTGTGATTTTTACAGAAACAAGTTTAGTAGCTGTGTTCTTTCGGACTTTAAAAATAGATCCAAACATAGGTTTTGTTCAAACTAATTGTGATAGCTAATTTCCTTACCCCACTGGGTCAACAAATTTTTGTAATTTGATAAAGCAATCGTGATTCATTTGTGTTTACATTTCATATTTTAGTCTCTAGTTAGGGGTTGAATGTAAGGTTAGAGATGTTAGTCAACTGAACTAAGTTCAAACAACTTTTCTTTGTAAAATTTTTCGAATCATGAACATATGTAGGATCAAGATTTTACGTTATCAGCAAAATATCACAGACTGGTACTTGATTATGCAAATTATACGCAGATCCATGCATTATCGATAGCGATTAGTGCATTGTACCAATTGTAACTATCGCAGCATTTCCCATATTTAAAAATTATTAAAATTTATTATGAACCATTTTGGATATAATTTGGTCAGAAATAATGATTACAACACAGGACGGTTTAAGAAATGACAATGTTCAGAAGATTGGAAGAAAAAAAGAGTAATAGATGGAATAAGACGACGCTGGAACAAAAATGGGAAATTAGAATTGGTTTTAGAAGAAAAAGAAGATTTTGCAACTAACATAAACAAGAAAAGAAAAAACTGGATAGACGGGGGGAAATAGTTACAGTATAGAAAAGGAAACGAAAAGAGCTATTGCAAGAACAACTCCTTAAATTTTGTGTTTGTTTTGTGTTGTCTTTGATATTTTTCAATTAATACTGTACTCCCAATGTTATAATCAGGATATGGATAAAAAAAGAACAAGGGACAGACTTGAAAATGAAATTACGCATTTTGGAATGACTTATGAGTTAAGAGTTTATGAAAATGATGATGTCATCTGATTGAAGAGTTGAAAACAAATAACTTTCGGTTAAGCATGGGTTTATAGCACTTTTTGCATATACATTGTATATCTCCAAGATTATGTGAAGCGATTTTTTGGCATACTGTTCGATCCATTTGCGAAACTGGATGACTACTTAATACATCTATTCTAAAGAACATTTTTCAAAGTTTTGTAGGTCTTGGTAATTTAATCTCTGGTAGCAGTTCATACAAAACCATTAAAGACACAATGAAGTCGGTACAAAATCTCGAACAATAAGCAATTTAAATATCTATGTGAAATGTCAAACACCCTGAAACTATATTAAACAACACACATTTATTGTAAAATTTATATGCTTTGTTTTTAGGAAAAAGTTTAGTTTTCCCCCATTTGAGTGCTCTAATTGTGATTATAAGTTCTGGTTGCTTGATCCTCGCAGTAGCCTTTTTACTTACTTTAAGCGCTTTATTGGAAGGGTTTTCGCTGTATCATACTACAGCTTATTTGCATGTTATTACAATGATCAACATGAATTGTGCGTTGTGGTATATTAACTGTAGAGCTATAGGCAATGCCAGTAAATCCGTTGCAGATAGTTTCGAAGAGGTGACCCATACAACAATAAAATTGAAATAAACGAATAGCTTTCTATTTTAGGACGTGAAGCAGTTTTGTGGAAATTACATTGTGAAGCACTACAGGAAACTGTGGTTAAGCTTAAGTGAAGTGTTGCAAAAGCTTGGAAATGCTTATGCTAGAACATATTCAACTTACTCACTATTCATGATTACAAATATCACTATTGCGGTAAGTACATTTTTTATCGCTTGCAGGTGCTGATTCACTTAACGCTATCAGAGTAAGTACTATATGTAGTAAACCTGCGTTTAAAGAAAAGTGTCACTGATACTGGCGCAGGTACGACAGTGTAGTGTAAACCCCTATAGTGCATTCCCTTAAAGAAATGTACATTGCCTCATTGAAACATGGCTATATTAGGCATGAATAGAATAGGCATGCTATTCAACAACGAATTAAAGCAACAAATGCTAACACTAATACGCCCGCCTATATCTATTGCTTTAAAACGCGAGCTTCTTCGGCGGAGGGTATCTGAACGTAAATGTACCTTTCTCTAAAGGAACGCGCTATACTGTCCTTTAGCAATCTCTAGCGTGGCAGTGTGTCATTAGTTTGTTGATTTTTACGTTTTCCTCTTTTTTGCTTTTTTAGTGTTGGTATAATTTGTTTCATGTTTATTTCGCATGTTGTTTAATTTTTTTTTTACTTTTTTCGTCAATTTCCTCTACTAGTACATAATCAACTTTTTTTTTCCATTCGCTGACGTCCATGTTCATTTATAGAATTACTTTCTTCTAAATGTGTCCTTAATAACTAGTTTTTTTTTCTTTAGGGAAATCTATTCGTAATAGTCAATTTTAATTAGTTATTTTATGTTACTATATTTACTTTTTGTTGTTCTAAGAATGTTTTCTTTACATATTTTTGTGTTTACAATTTTTAAGCCATACCGAGCTATGTTTACGTACCACTTGGTAGGTTTATAGTAAAAACTTTTTTAAACTTCTATTTCCTTTTCTTCCGAAGGCCTCGATTTACATAAGTCGATTTAAAGTCAAACAAAATTCAGTCTAATATTATGTTTTTCGTCGTTGTTAAAATGCACACATTATTCTTTTTATCTGATTCGTGGTCCTAATTACTTAGTTTCTTGAAGAGATACTACATCAAAATCATATACCCTTATTTTTAGTTTTATCTCTTGTCTTGTCCACCAACGTAACAACTTAACGTTTGCTTCTGATTTTTTTGTTGGTATTTCCTACGTATTTCTTCCATCTTATTTTAATATATCTTATTTCAATTACCATTGCCATTTGCCCTCTTTTCCGTTTAAATAAATAAATAAAAAATAAATTTGTTACCTCCTATTATGTATATATCGTATGTTACCTCCCCTCTCAAGTTATTTTTTGATTAAATCAATATGAATAAAATTACCCTTAATTTCTGTAATTATTATTATTATTCATTGCCAAGTTCTTTCCATTTCAATTACCATTTTCCCCTTTTTTCGTTGACTATCTCATATTGTAACTCATTTAGTTTCTTAATCTGTTTCGATTAAACCAGTATAGATACAATTACCTTTAATATCCTTTATCCATTGCCAATTTTTATCCTGATGTGTATCTAATTCAACATATTGTCTATCCTAATTTATGTGTCAGTTCTGGTTCTACTTCGACATTTATGCTGTTAGGAAAATTTACGTATACGTCTTTTAGGAGTGCTGTCGTTTTCATTTTTTTACTTCTGTTATTAAAACTTTCTTTGTACTAGTTTTCAATTGTCTGAACTAATATTTAACTGTTGAACTACCCTATGTTTCTTCATATCTACAAATTGAATCCTGTGCCAGGGAAAGCAACGCAATTGATTTCTCGACATAATCTCCTTGTAGCTCTCACTTATTCCGAGTTTTTTAAGCCATCCAAATAATAAGATTTGTCGAACTCTGCAAAACAGAGCTCTGTTTTGGCGATGACCGCACGTGAACCACTTTCTGCCAAGCCATTTTTTTTTGAAGTTTGAGAAAAGAAAAAGTTACATGGGGTCAAATCTATGAATATGGTATCTACTATATTCGGGGCACCGATCCATCGGTATACTGTAAGTTTTGCTATCGCTATTGATTGATGAATGGGTAATTGCGATCATGATAGTAGGAATTTTTTTTTCTCACTAGGTGCGGCCTTTTCCTCTTTAGTTCAGTGTCGAATCAATATACTATCCCGAAATGGTCTTTCCCAACTCCAAATAATCAATTAACATTATACCTTACGAATTTTTAAAAATCGTCGCCATAACTTTTCCGGCTGAAGGAATCGCTTTGCTTTCTTTGGTGCACGTTTGACGGAAAAAACATTTTTTCCGGCTGACTTTGGTTTCTGGCGTGTAGCGATGTATTGATGTTTCTTCTACACTCACATTATGCCTTCGAAATCCACTCGTATTGTACTTAAACATATCCAAATATTACTTTTTAAGTTATTACGAATAGCTTTTTCATATTTAATTTCTTGTGTAAAAACGTTTTGTACGTGTTCCGTTGAAATGTTGACCGTATTATCAATGTCTCTAATCTTTACCCGGTTATTTGCTAACACAATATCACGAACTTCATTGATCATATCGCCCATGGTAATTTCAACGGAACGACCTGTTCGGCCACTATTAAATTGGTTAAACCTGAATCTGATGGTAGTCATCGAAGGTGTTATAAACTGCACCCAACTTATCTATGATTTCTGCACACGTTTTTTCATCTATTGTTTTTTATCCACAATTTCACAAATACATAGACTTGTTGATTTAACAACACTACTCGATGAATCTCTACGAAATTCTGATAGACGTCAACTAAGGAATAGTACTCACAGTTGGTAATGCAGATGTTGACACAAAGCGCCTTCTGTTTCCAACCACAGGTACTTCTCATACCATCCCCGTGTTTCTCAAATATTTTATTTTTAGATTTATGGTTTTACGTCCGAAATTGTTGATCGTGGCTTCCGTTTTACATTCAAGGAAATGGGTTTACTAGTTGACGCCGGTTATTGCATGGTGCTGCTATACGTATTTTGTGATTGCTCCCATAATGCTTCAATAAATATCGCTAACAGGGTACAAACTACATTGCTGAATATTGAACTGTCTTCAATAGATTCACATACAGTCAAAGAGGTAAAACATTAATAAAGAATAGTTTTAGAGAATATTTGTAGAAATTTATTTTGCAATAATCATTTTGTGTAAGCCCGAAATGTATTTTTAATAGAACGTATGTAGTTGTAATGATTAAAGTATCGGTGACACAATTACGTTCTATTCAGCAACATTGACACATATGTAATAAGGTTCGATTAGGTAAATAGATGTTGTTTGCCAATTCTGAACCCAGGTCATGGAAACAATTTGCTAAAGAGAGAGGGGTGACCCTTTATGAGATTTCAATGTATTTGAGAGAGATAGAGATAGTGTGACGTTAGGAACTCCATATTGTGCCCATCCCCTTACATTTTTTTCTAACATATTACGTGTTACGCATGTATGGAGAGAGTGATGAATGAACTTGTTGGAGAATACATTCGGAATCAGCATAAACAACGAGAGGGAAACTCAAGGAAATATCGATTTTTCAGTAGAAGCCGTAGGTTGTGAGGAGCGAACCAAACTCCAAGAGTGTACCGTACACGCGAAATAATGTAAAAAAAAGTCATGTTGGCCGATGTTTATTTGCTTTCAAGTTATAGCGTAATTAAAAAATCTTAACTAGTGTTCTTGTAAATGGTCCAAATTTTCGCTTGTTTCGACAGCTGGCTATTGAAGAATATCGTCAACGGTTTCTTCAATAGAGAAATCCAGGTGAAAACGTATTTATAAAAATTTTCAATAAACTGTGCAATTCCCCAGTGCTAATATAATATCTGAGCGAACAGTCGAATATAGAGTTACTAAATTTCTACATTTGAAAGGCAATTCATCTTTATAGGGGTCTCTGCACCATCATTTGCCATAATGAAATGTTGGGCAGTCGAATTTAATTGTTGTCGTACTAGCTTAGTTGATGATCGACGTTTGGGGCGATCAAAAACTGCAACCATTATTGATGACATCGGAGAGTTCACCAAATGGTTTTAGGCGACCATTGAATTAAGATCAGAGAGATAGCAAAGCCTGTGGGCATTGCGGAAGAATGTGTTTGTCGTATATTGACTGAAGATTTGGACATGAGAAAGCTAACTGCGTGCTAGGTGTCGTATTTGCTTACTCAGAACCAAAAACGTATTCGAATGAACATTTCCAAATCAAATTGATTAGTAATGTAGGTGAAACTTGGATACAGCGGTACACTCTTAAAGTCAAAGCACATTCGGAACAGTGGGATGAGAAGGATGAATTGGCTCTGAAGAACTAAAACAAGGATAAACAATAATACTACGCAAAAGAAACAATTTTATTCTGGAGTTTTGTCCTGGTTAACAGAAGTGTTAACCAGGTACGCCTTTCTTGAGGCGCAGTTATCAGAAACTACATTTTAACAAGCTAATCGATGGTTTCGAGTTCGAGTTCGGTTAAAATATACATCTACAAAGTTTAATACGATTATTTGAAATCACGATAATCTTTCAGTTTAACGGAAGATTGAAAGAAACGTCAAAATTTGTAGATGTATATTTTAACCGTATAATCAAAATAAAAAAGGAATCTAAGTGTGACCAAATAGTACAATTTTAAAAAAATGTTAATTGAAAGGTGGTAACTTGAAAACAACAGCAACGAGAGTTTATTTCCTTGGGTCGGTTCAATTTGGAGCGGAACTACTTATCTGAACGACGGCTTAAGTTGAAGGTCGACTTCGGTAGTTGGATACCCTAGCGGGGCGTTGTTTCGATTTCTACTGCACCTGAACTCACCTGAACGCACAATGGACCCTCTCCGTTATCGCCATGTGGTTTTAATACTCACCAAAAAGAACTTTAAGAAGGGGGAAAATAACTGTAAGACGAAAATTTGTATAATGAAACCTAAGTACATACCTAATGCTTGATTAGAGTTCCCACACAGAAAAAAGAAGTTAACACTTCGTTGAGCTAAGCGTCGAAGTTCGGTAAGCTGTAAGAATTTACATCGTTTTCAATACTCAAAATAAACGAAAATCATATTCTCGTAACCAGAAAGACTAACCTTTTTCTCGGAAAGGTATAAAATAAATTTACCACACAGAGATAACTTCGTATACACGCAACTCGTGTCAAATCTTAACGGAAAGAGAGCTTCAAAAATGGGAATCCTAAAGCTTTAGAATAAAATAGTTTTTGTGATACTACATCAGTCAAGTGGACCAATCAGAGAAGTGATCGAAAAGTACCCAACATGATACGGCCTCTGTTGAAACGCAAGGAAAATAGACTGCGAAAAATAACGTCCTTAAAATGTTTCTAGATAGGAAATGAAAAATGGAGACAAAGACATTTATATAGATTTTTTTTTTAATGATCTGAGCCGAAAATACAATAAAAGAGATGCAATAACCGAAAAATAAAAACATTACGAAGATAATGGCGCAAAAAGCGCGATATGGGTTGCCTAACTACGGAACATTCTGTAAGCGCTTTGGAGAAAAATTCAAGGCAAGTGTACAATATAGGGTGGTAACCCCAAAATGAACGTTCAACGCGTAACAAGGAGTGAAAGAACTCTTTCCTGAGAGCAGCCTCCGTCCGACCTGAAGCGCAAAGTATAATCGTAGAGGCTCGCTTAGTGCTAAGCATATTGCAGATCCATTCCGCAATAGCTGCTTCGATTCCCCTCTCCAGCACTGTACTAGTCAGTGATGTGGTGTGCGTCACTGAGCGCTCCCTCTATATACAGAAAGATACCCACTGCAATCTCTTTGTTATCTTAGAATACGGTTATCTTCGCAACAAGGTTGTAAGAGGCTAACTTAGTGTTAAGTTGATGTGTAAACTGGTATGGGTGAAGACGACACAGTTTCAGACACTTTCTGCGCATGTAATCTCATCATACTAATCGATCTAAAGAATCCGGCCTAGGTTCTTGACGCCCCAGCTTTACCCTGACCCAAGACCAACCAGTTGGCGCATAACCCTACGCAAAGATAAACTTCGCAATAACATGAGTAGTACTAATTCGTCACCCTGTCGTAAGAGAACTGGAGAAATGCTATCGTCTACTGGCGCTGTGAAGGACTTAAATATTTCAATTGCCCACTGTACGTGACGATCTTTCTGAGAACTGTCCAATCGTTTGAGCATGAGCGCGCATAGCCTTTCTGACCATATTGTCATCCAATATTGGACAACCTGAGAAGTAGTTCTTTTTTAAGATCTAGAGAGAAAAACTTCGCTGTGCTAGAGTCAGTGCCATCTGGCCTTCCTAACGCCCCTAATGACTGAACTGGATCTTTGGCGGGAATCTTCTGGATCCTGTCACTACCAGGTACATTATCAATACCATGACAGAACCTCTTCCAAGTCTTCCTTTTGGCCTTCCGAATTATTGTAGTTTGTTGGAGTGTTTTTATAAATCCGATGCCTTGGACGAAATTTAACTTATCATTCCACCAATGGATACCTCTCTCATCTCCTTTAACTCTGGGTGAACAATCTGAACACGAATCTGCTCTGCCTGAAACTTAATCTGTTCGCAATCCTTAATGGTGCATATAGTGAGGTGTGGATAGGCAATACATTCTAGTAAAAGTTGAGTATTTGTCCTCTGGCAATATGTGATAAGGTTCTGTACTGTTGCTACAGAAGCATCATTATCCTGGAAAGTAAGCTAAAGGTGTCACAAATTTTGCCCAGCCATCCCCGGAGCGTAACTTCAGGTCAATAGCTACACCGTCGGCTGCAAAAACCTGCAAATATAAATGCATCAATTTCTTTCTAACCACTACGCATGCTCTGGAATTATCACCAGTGCTAATAACTCTACCGGTTACATTTGTCAGTCTGCCTGTATTGGACAGCCAACGCGCTGAATTAAGGCAATTTTTGCTGGAACTTCATGCCAATGCAGCATTGGCAGGTTATCCTGCAGGCAGCTGACGTATTCAGTTGGTTTTGGAATAGCCTTTAGCAAGAAATGCACCCTATTAAAACCAAAATAGGAGCGCCAAGGCAGCCGTTTCAGTTTTACCTTGTATAGCTTGTTTCGTAATCCGGTCGTGGTTCGAACCCTCTCTATTTGGTGCTGTCTCGAAGGACAAAAGGCCTTCAGTATAAGCTGTACCACAATTTATGGTTTGGGAGTTATCTTATTGAGGTTGTCTGCTCTCGACTCGGGCGGTTAGGCCAAGTTCTGCACTCTGCCATCTGTTATTTAATTACCCGTTGGTGGTAGAAGTGTGTGGTTTAGCGCAGCTGTTAGTTCCAGACTAATAAAGTAATGTCGGCACCATTAATCTCTGTGCAAGCTCCTAGCTACGAAACAACGACTGGGCGAAGGCCGTTTTTTATTATAACGTTATAATACGCATGTTTCAGTTTGTGTTCCTTTCTACTGCTGTTTAGGACTCTGTAGAATAATTTATGGTTTTCTTGACGCTTTTTTTTCAATTGGTTGTTTTCACCTCAGATGATTTTCTTATAGCTCCCAGAAAAGCATTGCTTAATAATATTCACCTTAGTTTTTGCTTCTTTGTATCTACCTGCTACTTGCTCCTTTCTTAAACTATATGACAATATTGTTTCGTAACTGACGTCATATTCACTTGCTCTTTTTTCTTTTTTGGTTTCTTTTTTGTTAGCTTTTGCCAAAAGCATACGAGTATCAGAACGTACTTAACTATCATCGCTTAACATTCTTTGCTTTTACTTGCGTTTTTGTAACTTTCGTCCTTTTTTGTTTCTGTCGTGTATATTTATACTATATTGTAGGTCGAATTATTTTTAATTGCAATACAAATGAATCCCCCGAAAGTTCAGCTACAGGGTTACACGATTGTTAGTCGAGAGCTCTTTACTTCAGTAAGTATACAACGTAAGTAATAGTATATCTAGTATATAAAAGACATTGGGACCAACCAAAGAGTCAAAACCATCAGACCTAAAGTTATATAAATCTATAAATTATTTGGTTAATAGTTCTTACTATTATGAATGTGATATTAAAGAAATGCAAAAATGTGAATATGTCGTATCAAACTTACTTAAGTGATCTTTCACTTAAACAAGTTTGATACGATATATTCACATTTTTTGCATTTCTTTAATATCACATTCGGCGTCTTGAAAGCACAACCACTCTATAAAAGTGTGCATATACCAAACGTTTCTGCTTTTACAAATATAACAGCTGTGACGATTATTTTCTAGCTAGAGAAAGTATACAACAGCTGTCAACGCACAATTTGTTTAGAGATAAAAAATTTTGTAAACTGTATTGCCGTGATCACAATAATAGAAAGAAAATGTTCATTCCCATATCTGCCTGCTGTTTTTTAATGAGCAAATAAATACTAAAGTATACAAAAAAAAGGTAGTACATAAAAAACGTGAAAAGTAGTGCGAAAGCTGAGAATAGTGTAATTGTTTGGAAATAGTAATAGCGTGGTTAAATAGCGTGCCATGTCAGGATCGAGATTTTGGCGCAAAAGCGTGAAAGCGTAATAGTCATACTCGTGTAGCAGCGAGAAGACAAAGTAAGTAATATAAAGTAAAAAATCCTGCAGCATTATTGGGGCATTGAAATATTTAAGCATACGAATAAAATGATGAGCTACTTAGTATGACGAAGGAATGAATGCAGGAAATAAAAAAAAAATAAAGACTAGATAAATTACTTCAATAAAATAAGTTATCGAAAAATAGAAATAGATGAAAAATGGATAAAGTGGCGTGTGAAAGATGAAGAAATGAACAAGTACAAAAATTAAATAGAATCAAAAAACCAAATACAACGAAACCGGGGAATCGAAATGGAACGATTACAGCTTCAATGAAAAGGAAAACAAATTCGGAGAAAAATAAGGATAAATGGAACTGGTTTTATGGTTAATAAGAAGTTAATTGCCCAAATTATAGAACTGTAGGATTATAAAAGAATAAATGGAAGTGTGTCCTTTCTAAAAAAAGGCAAATTTGTGGTAATTTTAGTGACTTCAATTAGTTGTCGTGAAAAAACGCGCGTCTGTATATGGCTTCACGGTCACGAATTAAAGTTAGTGTAAACAGTATCTTCTTTCTTTACCAATAAACATTTACTATTAAACCAAAGTAAGAACTTTGGTTTAATAGTAATACTTTGGAAGACCCTACACGGCACCTGGAGAAACTCTTTTAATCTTTACCAAAAACTTTTTTAATCGCGTACCATTTACCTCGATAACCTGTTCTCCATCTGCTAATATTACCTCGCAAGCCATACTGCTCCAATTTCCTCAACAACCAATTTATGATCGACTAGATTAAAGCCTTGCCTAGATGCATAAAAATTCTTATGCACTACATACGTTAATCCAGGTACCGATGTAGTACGTGGACTATGTCTATGAATATTAGTAGATGGATCTCTACTGATACCTCTGCTTGCAAAGATGTTCAGGTATATTTAAACTTAAATTTGAAATATGTCATTAAAAAAAGGTTATTTTGCAACTTTTATAAACACTTCTTATTTTTTTTCTTTTCCTGGATCACTTGACTTTACTTCATGATCTGTTGCGCTTGTACTTGCTCGTACTAAATGCCTTCAGCTTCATATTTTAAAATTACTGTTGATCTAATGTTGCATGAACTGTATATTAGGGCTGTGGAAAACCGTCTTTTTCAGAAACTCGATACACTTCCAACGCACTATCCGGTTCCAGAATCGGAACGGGGTATTGAACTATTCGGTTCTAGAACCATTTTCGGGTATCCGAAATCGAGTATTCCAGTACTCTGTTCTAGGATCGAATACGGGTACCTGTTTTCGAACAATAGCATTAGTATCTATGCACATACATATATTTGGTCTGTCAAAAATCGTCCTTTTCAGGAACGGGTTATCCTTGCAGCGCACTAGCCGGTTTCAACCGTGTATTCAACTATTCGGTTCTAGAATCGTTTTCGGGTATCCGAAACCGGATATCCGATATTGGATAGAATCGATTGTTTTCGGTTCGAAACCGGCGAATTTCGAGTCGCCGGTTTCGAGCAACGGCCCTACTGCACATATTTCTACCCAATCTAATATATATTTTTATAATCTATTCAATATTCTTTTGTAATTCAATTTACACCTGGAACATCCGCTATATCCATTTACTCATTCAGTTTTCTTCGAGGTTTCTTCAGAAGAATACTTCTTATTATATCAGAGTCTCGTCGAAGTTGCTTAAGTATTCACATCGTTTTGTATTTTATACATAACTTTAAGCTTGTACATACATAGAAGTAAGAAGATCAGGAAACAAACGTTAGGTTATTTCAATTAAATCAAGTTCTGGTGCTTTAAATCGGAATTCGTACGAAGTGGAGCAATCAATTAATTTTACGTACCGAAATTTTTCTTGCCTGCCTCCCTTCGTTTCGTTCGGAAATCAATTCCTTCACCGTACATACGTACGTATACTTCTAGCTTATATGTATTTTTATCTCATTTATTTCTTCAGCTCCCGTATGATTTACTGTTATCTCGTTGATTTCTGCTTAGAACAATGTTTATATGATAGCACGCTTGTGAATTCGCAATTATAACTAAGTATAACAAGTATGATAAGAAACCGGAAAATACGTACATGTAAAAATAAGAAACCTGGACTTTTAAAAATATTTCAAACAAAATTAAAATAATGCAGTGTGGGAATTGAGATGTTGATATGTACGAAATGTTTAATGTACGTTTTATAATAAAATCACATAGTGCACACAAAGGAAGAGAATATATTTTTGGAGTTGCTTGAGATGAGGATGTGCGGATCTGTTACTGTTGTACATATATCTTTTTTGATAGTACTGAAATTGAATTTTTGAAATAATGGCTCTTTTTCGTATGTACTTAGATTTCCATAAATTATTGCAAGGACTGTGGGGTAGTATGGCAAACAACACAAAAGTATCGGCTCACTGTGTACCTCATTTTAAACTTTTCTGTTGTTGCCTTACTTAGATTTCGATTTACAAACGTGCATATAACGCACGAATGTTATACAAAATGTTATCCAACACCTCTTAATAACGGTTTAATATGTATTTTTGAATGCATCAATTTGACATTTGAAAGTGATACATAGTATTTGAGGGAGTCGTATTCAAGGTGGTAAGTAATTTGTCTAGTGAGTTGTACGTTATTTTATCTGACTAGTGAGTTATCAGGTACTTTATATATTCAAAATCACTCTTTATAACACAGAGGTATTGGATAAAATTTATTTCTGAAACCCTTCGTTCGTAAAATTATAATTTTTTCAAAGTGAGATGCATGTTTTTTTTGTTTCTTTTAGAGCATTTCTACAATGGCAATGTATTTAATTGTACTATTGCAATTTAAAATAAGTTTAGTCAAGGAAAGCAAAATGGTTTAGCATTCTCAATTCTTAATGGTAAGTACGGTTGAATGCATGGGACAACGTTGAATCTCTATATTGTTTATTTTTTCTAGTACACGAAAATATATGATCACAAAATGTACCGGTGGTAGTAATCTTAACAACTTAGAAAAACAGAGAGTACACGTAACCTATTTAGTGGCAAATAAAGAATTAAATAAAGGTAAACTTGTTGTTTTATATCATTTTCGAACATATGATTCTCCCAAAATTTTAGTACAACTGACTTTGTTGTATTCTTAAATTATGTTGTTTACACTGTACCTTATCTTTATTTTCTGTAATAAAGAGTATTTATAAGAGACATCCTTAGTTGTACCAACTTATCAATTATATACCCTCATTTTAGCGTTCTCAAGAAATATGCATTATATGAATACATAATTGAAAGTGAAAACAAAGTAAAAATGTTCACAATAAATTAGAACTGGAGAGTTGTATAAGTAAAATTTAAATTATATTTTTATATAATTGCAATTTTTACATTTTTTTTTAATGTAACGAATTGAACTGAATATAATAATATAATAAATTGTAATTCTTCTCCCAATTGTTCTTGTACCATAAGTGAGATGGCGTTATAATACTGATGAATGACTCCATTCTTTTGCCAGTTAGCTATCCTTGCACTCACTTTCATCTGGGTTGCAATATCCTTTGGCAACTCATCTTTCCACATTGTGACCATAGGAAAAAGAAAGAGAGCAATAATTGTTTTTTACCTCTTCTAAACCTAGACTCAATGGAAGAATAAGCAAAAGGGAAACCATGCAAAAATAAAGAAAGTACAAATTTGCGTGCATCCAATTGATGTAACACATTGAAGAAGAAACCTAATTTCAATAATTAAGCAAATACATCAATAAAATTACCATTAATTGATACGATATGGTAATTTTCAAAAGCTTTGACCTAAAAGTAAATTCAACAAAGGAAAACAAGCTCAAGTAATATGACAACAAATATTGCGAAACGATAAAATGAATAAGAAAAATTGCGAAAGCAATGATATAGAAAATAAGCACTGCAATAAAATATTACAAAATTAAGATACTAAGGCAACGTAGAACAAAGACAGTTTGTTTGTTCTACGTTGCCGTACATTTGTAACCCTAATGTAGTTAAGCATTTAAGATCTACATCTGATAAAACATCAGACCTCAACGAGAGTCGGAAGAGAAGGAACGTATGAAATGTTCGTTCGACGGAACATACATGCAAAACAACCGCGCAATAAAGAAAGCTAAGAAGAAACTTTTAATTTTGCACAGAACAGAAACAAACAATTGAGAATATACATCGCTTCCCTTATTCGGAATGTAAAAATTTTAGATAAGAAGACCAAAGCTCAAAATCTCTAAATCAAAACCGAACGAGCTGGAAGGAGGAAAAGATGTTTTTATCTCAGCAAACGAAGGAAATGAAACAAGCTTTTATTGCAAATTTTGAGAAAGAGAGAGACATAATCGTAAATCGCTTGAAACAAAAACAAAATGAATTACCTGCTCATCTCCGTCAACACTGGGTAACATTTTGGTCCCGCACTAGGAGCAGCAACATAGTGAAGTTGAGGCCATCATCAGAGCGCTACGCTCTTCTCTGACGTTATTAAATCATCAGTTTTCATATACACAATAAAAAATTCATTAGTCATGCCAAAAAGGGCATAAAGCCTTATAAAATTGGCGTATACAAAATAGTCAAAGGCGGAAATCGGCGGAAACTCAAGAAGATTTAATGAAATAATTTAAATCATATAGTATGGTAAGAAAATTAAAAGATAAATAGTTACAGGAAGTCCAAGTCAATATGGACGGTAGATACATATCTGAATCGCAAAATTAAGAATGTTAAGGTAAAACTTTGTTGTTGACTATTTAATATAAAAGCATTTTGTGAGAAAAAAGATCTATTTTGTTTTTCCTTCCATATGAATACCTCACATAGAATCACCAACGATAATTCAAAAATTTTAGTGTAACGTTATTTACTCTATGCAATTGTGGTTATTTTGCGTATCTACTCACTACATCACTGAGGTCGAAAAACGTAAAATAATGGCAAGTACTGTGTTGTAAGTTAATACAAGTTCATTTCTATCAATCCGTAAAAAACGATAAAAAGGCATGTTTTTAAAAAGAAAAAATTGCTTTTATAGCAACAATTCCTGAACATGAAGAGTTTAGAAACGAAAATAAAATGCCCAGCAATAGAAGAAGAAAGATGAAAATAAGTGAACTGGAACCAAGACTACACAAACATAAACTTTCTAAGCCATTTTAGACTTGACCGGAGTAAAGTTGAAGTATGTAAAATATTTTGTTTAGGGAATCATATAGATAAATAATTCATTTGAGGCTCTTATAAAAGAAATATCACAATATTATGAGAAAATATAGAATGCTCATGGAAAAAGCTGTATTAATTGTAATTGTAATTCGAACAATGACAAATCAAGAAGCATTGCCGACAGATTTGGTATCGATAGGGGTCATGCATTAACGCTAAAACTTCTTAACATTTTTTATAAAATAAGAGGAAACTATATAAAATGGCCAGATAATTATGTATTTGTATGCAATGGATTTTCAGTATGAATGGAAACAGCCTGCAGAAACGAGTACAGTTTCCATGCGTTTCTAAAAATTAGCAGAAACTAGACAGACTCGAGGAAATAGTAGGCAACAGGAACCCATTCTCATGAGACGAATAAACACGAGTCTCTTTAGAGTCTGCTAATTTCGTGAAGCGCCACTCGTTTCTGCAGGCTTAATGTGAACGAATAGTTTTCCAAATACTATAGGAAGTATAGATGCAATCCATATACCGATACCGATCAAGACATGATAATTCGTATTATAATTGGAAATGATTCCATTCACTCTTACTACAACTAGTATACCAGTGGAATTTATGGATGTTTATTACGGATGGCCTAGTTCAGTAAACGAAGGCCTCCCCTCTGTATAATTTGCAGGGAAGTTAAAAGGATCAATTAAATGGACAGTATCATTTATTAGGAGATTCGGCATACCCATTGGATAGAAACTCATCCGTATACGGACGCGACATCGCTCTTCCATGCTAAACTTTTAGAATGGTCACGTACTGACAATTAAAAAATAAAAACTAGACGTCATATACATAAGTCTTCCGTATTTTTGGTTGTTTTAGTTTAACGATTTTTCGCGTAAAAGTGGTGGCGCTGTACATGGAAAAATATACGCAATATACATACGTCTAATATAGCTTTGAGTGCATGGGAAGTATGGACTCGGTATATAAAATTAGTTATGTTCGAATACTTATACCTGTGTGATTTGTATATCTATTTATTATTATTTAGGTTATATTATAGACAGTAAGGGATTTCATGCTTCACCAGAAAAACTAAATGCAATTAAAAATGCAAAGTTCCTAGTAATATTACTGAGCTTAACCTTTTCTTTATGTCTCATTAATTATTATGCGAAATTCGTTAAATATATTGCTAGTAAATAAGTCCTTTATACGAATTACTCAAACAGAATGTACATTTTAAATGGACAAGTAAGCAACAAATAGTTTTTGATACTATTAAAAATGAATTTATTAAGACCGGTGTTCTGGTATATTTTGATCCTAATTTACCACTATGGTCCACCACTAGTCCTTGTGGAGTGGGAGTAGTTTTAGCTCATGAAGAGTTTAGACCCGTTGCTTTCGCATCGCTCACACTTAATGTCGAAGAAGAACAATAAAGTAAAATTTTGCAGTAAATTTCGGTATTAGAAAGTTTAACCAATATCTTTATGGCATACTATTTACTTTAATAACAGACCATAAACCATTGCGAGCTATTTTTGGAGATAAAAAGGAAATACGGAATTTTGCTGCTAGTAGACTTCAAAGATGGAGCGTAATTTTAACTTATCAGTATAAAATCAAATATGTTGAATCCAGTAAAAATTGTGTAGCTGATGAGTTATCGCGATTACATGTTTCTCGTACAGGTAATATTACGGACGACGATTTAAATTATTTTTGTTATATTAAAGAGAGCTTACCGGTAGATGGTAAATTAGTGGCACGAGAAACTAAGCGAGATCCTATTTTAAGTCAGGTTTTTAGATATTGCTTACATGGCTGGCCAGTATCTGAACAACACTTAACTGAAGATTTGAAAATATATTACGCTAAATGAGAATAGTTATATATAAGCTTAGGTTGTATTCTTTGGGGATATCGGTTAGTCATACCTAAATCTTGACAAAAAACAGTTTTGCAAGAAATTCATTCTAGCCATTTAGGTATAAGCTAGTGTAAATCGATTGCTCGATCTTATGTCTATTGGCTGCACGTAGATAGCAATATTGAGGAACATTGTAGTAATTGCTAAATCTGTATTCATGTACGTAATAATCCCACTAAAACTTTTATTGTTCCTTGGCCTCTTACTAAGAAGCCACGGTCTAGACTGCATATTGATTTTTTAGGTCCTCTAAATAATTTAAATTTATTATACTAGATTCGCATACGATCGGGCTTGAAGTAATTAAGATGCAAAATACCAACCCTTTTGTAGTAATTTCTAAACTTAGAGAGCTTTTTGCACGGTTCGGCTTACCAGATACTGTAGTGTCAGGTCCACCGTTTTCATCTGCTGAATTTGAGAACTTTCTACTAAACAACGGTATTCAATACTTATTTTCTCCTCCTTATCATCCGTCTAGCAATGGCGCTGCAGAAAATGCAGTGAAACTTTAAAAACACCTTCAAAGATTCTTGTTTGATTATCGAAACACAAACCTTTCGACTGTTGATGTGAGTCTTGGTAATCTAATGTTTAACAGAAAACTAAAAACTAAGATTTACTAGATTTACCTAACATCGATAATGATCTTTCGCATAAAAATGAAAGAAATGGTAACTTATGGTGGTAAAGTAACTGATTTTAAGTCTGGAGAAAAAGTTGTAGTAAAGTAATAGTAAACATTGTAGTAAACCCGCCCAGTTTGGATTGAGGGTGCTATTGCAAATAAAGTAGGCTCTGTTATGTATGATGTCCAAACAGATGAAAACAAAACAGTGAGACGGCATTCCCATCAGATTTAACCAAAGCTCGTCATTCTTTGTTTGTACCTGCTCAGACAGCTGATGATTTATGTAAAGACGTCGATACTCAGCAAGTTGAAACGGTTACCAGTGGTACTTCTGATACAACTGAATCAAGATATAATTTAAAACCTAGAAATAAGTAGGTAGTTTTTTTTTGTTTGTAATAATTATCTTCAATTTTATTTCTTTAATAAAGGTGGAGGTGTTATATATTTATTAAGCCATCTATCTTTATACTTTATGTTAGTTATGTTCGAATACTTACACCTATGCGATTTGTATATCTATAGATAGTTTAGTTTTTGTAAGAATTGGTATGTAGGCATATAGCTATTACAGGATGTTGTAGAGATTCACTGACTAAACGTCGTGGAATAAAGTAGTACAATTATTTAAAATATATTGTATAAAATTATAACACTGAGAAAAGACCCGGGTAATACCTGAAAATTCAGATTTCGATATATATCGTTGATATAACAACACAATTTTGTTTAGTGGCTGGTCGGTCAATTTCGAGATATAGGCCCCTCCAAAAATTTGCATGATTTTTAAGTTTTTGTAAATATCTCGGAAACTATATAGATATTTGAAACGTAGTTTGAAGTATAATGCATAATACTGTACTGTACAGTCTCGAGGGTGATTCGCAAAGAATATATAATGGGGAACCAAGTGCCCTATATCACCGCTTTTTCCCAAGTAAAGTCGCTTTTACGTGGAAAATGGTGCTGTATAACAAATTTATATAGTCAAATACTAAAACTAAAGATACAGAGAGTGTTCTTATATGTAGACTATCCTATATTATCCTACTGCATTCGTGCTTATTCACGACGATGCCCTCTCTGGCTCTAAAGTATCCTTTTGAAATTTTGGTGAGCGATATTACGGAAAATGGTGTATTTCCTAAAAATACTTTCAAATACATATCGCCTACCAGCATTTTAAAAAACACGTTTTAATTAATTCCAGAGATACATTTAATAAACTATAAAAAAAACAGACCTTGTATGAGGTGACAATTTCAATAATAAGTCAGAAGCGCCTTGTGTATTAAAAACTTTAAGAAATCCAACTGTATGATGTTTTGAAAGATACGATTGTAAATGCTCAACAAGAAAGCATGTTCTCTTTTGAATATGAAACAGGATTGAAGTTTGATAGATTAGAAGGACTACATGAGCGCAATTTGTGGAAGATACAGCACTAGTTATAACTAGTACATCTATATCTAGAAGAGGAGAAAGTATTAATAAAGGTAGTACCCGTATAGATAAATTACGGTTTATTACAAGAACATGCTTACAAAATTTAAAAACGATGTAAAAATAATTCATACCACTGACTTTTGATGGTGGGTTTTAGAAGCTAAAAAAGAAATTGGAAATATCGAAAACCTGTGGTTGTTAAGCAGTTTTATTAAGGAAAGCAACCCCCAATATCGCAACATTCTGGAACTGTAAAGTTACGCCTCTACTATAAATAATAGGAAGTTAAAATTTTCTGATAACTTAAAAGATATTTCATATTAATTTCATATTTCTGCTTATACAAGATTATCGACAATTAGTATACCATGCATCCACGTTGTTATTTTAAATGAAATACCTGTACACTACTACGACTTCAGTTTCTTCATCTAAAAATAAATCAATGCAACGTGGGTTCCATATGTTCATTTTGAAGAATTTATAATTTCGTCCTCAATATCCCAAATGCTGAGATTTGCAGAGATTCCTCAACGCATGGTATGCTGTATTATAATTTACATTGACGGGGACTACGAAAGTAGAAAATAATATATAGGCGTCCCATTTAAAATGAGAAAGTTGAAATTGAAACTATTGTTAAAAAATATATCGTTTTCTATAATATTGCCCATCATAATTCCAAAAAGACAAAAAAAAAAAGACAAAATGACTTTCTTACTTCTAATAGCCCATCAGCATGAATGACCGTCTACACAATGTTCCATTTAAAATGACAAAGTAAGTGTCTGACTCGTACCCTTTGCTTACGTTGCACAAAAGAAAATACTTTTGGGACAATATCGTTAGTGTTATCAAAAATTTTTCTACAATTTACACAATACGTTCAATTCAAAACTGTATGGCAGACCTCTCATGAAATAGTGTGTTGAATTCATGTTAGTTTAATCGATCTGGTAGCTCTAGTAATATCAAACATAGCTACAGTAAGCACTCTTACTCTAAATATAGCGTTTAATGTATGTATAAAACGAAAATCAATATGCGTTTACTGTTTGTACTATTGTGAAGCTATAGGCAAGTAGAACACAAATATTATGCAAGAACCAATGTTAGACACCCTAACAGTTTAATTAAATATTTATTTCCATTAAGTTCTGCAAACGTGTACGCGCATTGTCCTATCTTGCTTCATTTAATTAAATTTTATTGTGGCTTCTCCAATAATAAATATCTGATCGCGCACCACTCTGACCAGTAAAACAAATGGAATCCACTGCAATTGTTCTTTTTCTTGCGTTATGTTTTATGATAAAAGTAGAAAGTAGAGATATAATTATCGACGATGAAAACCTTAGCCTTCAAACTAACAGCATTCAAAATATGGATAACGAGGAAAATGGGTCTAAAATCGGTTCATCTTGCCACGTGGAATATCAAGTAGTGAAAAGAGTCGTTGGTCATTGCATGAAGTTAGGAAAGAGCGCTAGAGGTTGTGTAGCCGGAAATTATCTGCAACCATTTCATCCAGAGTGTATGTAAAGGTGCTTGACAAGGAAGACGCACTCGCCCACAACGTTAATTATGTTAAAATATTTGGAGAACCCTAGACAGTCTAAATTATCTGTTATTAAATCAACATTAAATGAACTAAATTCATATTTATTCATATATCAGAGGTGTTAGTAGTGTAGTAATGACATTATTTTTGGAAATACACAAGTATATGACTATGTTTTTATGTAACGAATAATTTCAATAAAATATAAGCAACTACAAATAGTTATGATTCAATTGTCATCAATTAGATAATGTGAGGTAATAAGTAATAACTTCAATTTATGGTAAGTACTGTTCATTCAATATAGAAGAAATTTATTGGATATTTTCCATATAACAACCAACCAGTAGTTTATTGCAGTTTTCAAATACGTTTGTAATAATAATAATAATTCTTTTGTTCCCCAACAACAAAATTGCCAATTATAGGGCAATGTAATACAACAAGTTATATCGAACATTTTACAATCAATAATAATCAAATAATAGATATCTTGAGCTGAAACCACACAATGATTGTACATACATACAAAAGAAGACAGCAAGTGAAATTAAACCGAGTGAGTGGGATTGCCCTTATTTGGGTTTCTCATCACGTGACAGACAGGCGCTTTCACCAAAATCTTGCTTTTTGCTCTTGGAACTCGAAGTATGATGAGAAAGTGGCTATTACACGTAGCCACTTTAAAATTTAAAAAGGCAAAAAAATTGGAGATTCAATTTGTGTTAAAGAACATTCGAAAGGAATTTAACGCTTTGTTCTCGACGGTCAGATAGGGAGTATGGAGAGTAAAGTTGAGTAGCCCCTGCTGGAGTAAGTGTTGTATATTTTATGATTGCGCACAATCATTAGGCCTTGACATAAGTAGTAGAGATACAACGCAATGGAAGCATGCCCAAGTTTAGATCGTACAATAGTATAATATTAGCGTTTCACCGCATTTAAATCTGTGAATTGATTGCACTAGAGGATAACAAATCCTAGAAGTTTAGAGGAAGTATTGCATAGATGGTGCAACATAGATGGTAACATGACATTTATTGTCGACATAAGCCAACATAGGTAACAGATTGGTGATATATAAATTAAAGAACAAAGGCCCAAGACTGTGTTTTTTAGGTACGTTGGATGTAGGAAAGATGTTAAACAAAGAGTATCCATTATAATACATATGCCTCGTGTTCAAATTTAACAAGTTAATCATCAAACTGTAGCAATCTAGTTTTTATAATAAAATAGTGTGATCAAGACTATCGAGGTTTTTGAATAATCTACGTGGATAACATCAACCTGTTTATGACTGTAACAGTAGCCCATAGTAGCCCAGCGCATGGGGTAATGGATACTAAATTAGTAATCGTTGAGCTGCTTGTAACCAAACGTTGCTGATGATCGGAAATTAAATGATCTAGGTTGGTATATATTTCATTGTACAACAAATACTCAAACATTTTATCAAAGTTAGAAATTATGTTTACAGATTTATAATTACGAGCATCTGAGTGGTTACCGGTCTAAATAATTGGATTTACTTTACTTAACCATTCGGAAAGCACGAGCTTTTTAACGCCAGGTTCAGTATTTTTGACATAGTCACGTATAAAAAACTTCGCAAAACATGATGTCCGGTGATTTTTATAGTATATGCTATATGTTTAATAGACCAACTGACTATAAGTGAAGTCATAGTGTTCACCACAGATCCAGGAATTCTAGAAGAGTTTCTTTTGTTGGATATAAAACGTCAAAACAGTCTACGACCTTCGGTGACACCATATTCGACCTCAGCTATGTAAATTTTACATGCATTTTTTGTTTCTTCGTCGAGCAGTATATTGCTATGGTCCAGATCGTTGAGGATAGCGAGATTAAATTTAAATTCGTAAGCTCCTTTATGGCGTTTAGCTTAGTTAGTTAATGTCATACCTGGACGAGTATCCTGTCAATTTGCTGATGTTAATCTGTTAAAGAAAAGGCGTTCTCCCCTACGAATATATGTCGTCGTGGGAGAAGCTTCTGAGCTCTCTGGAGCATTTGTTGCCAATTGAACTGTTACACAATGATTTGTCGAACACCTCCATTCGCAACGAAGACTAAGAGAACGTCTGGCGCGGGTTCGAATATCGGGACTTGACAGACTTCTACATGAAGACTGATGTATTGCTGTTGGTGGGCGTTTTCGAGATATTCCGGGAAAATTAGGGCATAAGGCCTAATTTTCCCTGGGGTATAAAGCCAGCTCATTATTACCCGGCATCGGAATTTCCACGAGTAGCAGGGATTTTAGAAGGGGCATGATTTAATGCTCTTTAAGCTATAGCTTTCGTTATAATTTTGTAGTCTTAAAACGATTAATTTACATGTCCTGCCGAGTACGCACAGCCAACAATAAGTACATGGTAGAGTACGATCCATCATTGCCCAGCACGTACTTGATGTACTATGATATCAACGTCATGTATTTATGGGCCATGTTGCACTTCTTACTATCTGAAAGTCTCGAATGCCTAGAAGACACGGTAAATTTGAATTTCAATGTTCCCGACAACAACCCTCGATGTCGATTTGAAGTATCCCATTGAAATCCATAACCGGTAAATAAACTTCCGAATGACACCTACCAAACGAAAACCGTTAGGATCTTCGTGCGAAAAAATATTGGTCACTCTTTATGGCAAGGAGAGGTATGTACAATATGTGGGCATTTGCTTTGTTGTTTAGTCCGACACACCGGAAAGATTAGAAAATATAAGTACTGTCACTAGATAAACTATAGTATCCAAGTTCAATAAACCTTAAAGTAACCTTATTCATTCCAAATAAATAACTTAAATTGACAATACCTTTTAGATAGTAGTAAGTTAGCTCGAGTATGTTACGCGCTCGTACGTATATTTTGCGGTAACCTATATTGCACACTCATCTCGAATTCTTCTCCGAACCGCTTATAGAATGATATGTAGTTAGGCAACCCATATCGCACAGAGAGAATTATCTACATTAAGTTATTATTTCTCGGTTATTGCAGCTCTTTTATCTTATTTACAGCTTCGATAATTTTTGGGGAAAATTCTACACAAATGTCTTTGTCTTCATTTCTCATTCCCCCCAACATTCTAGAAATATTTTAAGAACGTAATTTTTCAGTCTATTTTTCGTACGTTTCAATAGGGTTGTAATACGTTGGATATATAATTTCTTTTGATAGCTTCTCCGATTGGTTCGCTTGAGTGATGTGTTATCACAAAAACTATTTTATTTTAGAAGCTTTCTTTTTCGTTAAGCATTGATACGAGTTGGGTGTGTTACCGAAGTTGTCTTTGCGGTAGAATTTAACTTTCGCTTTACGCTTAATTTTGTGGCTTTATTTCGGACAGGGAAAGAGTACAGTTTATCTAGTTACTATATTCAAAACTATACACACACAAGCTTATGATGCTTTGCACGTGCAGAAATTGCTTTACGTGTGCAGAGGATCGTAAAGTTGTGCGTGGTGTAGCTTTCTCGGCATTCTATTCGGCGGATCTGCTGTATCATGCATTCATTGTTTCCGACCGGCGAGTATATCTAAATATGTAATGCAATTCAGAAGCCAATACAAATTTTCTAAAGAAAAAAATTCTTAAGTAGCGTTCACACAGCGGTATAACGCAAGATCATGATTAATTTAAATTTAAAAATGAAATTTTGTCCACACTCTTAACAATAATTTCACGCTACTTCGCTTACTCTCCAACTCTAACTATTTGTCATGCTTTTGTAGTTTCAGTAACTCGAAGAGTGCGGAACCTATCATTTAATAATGTACTAATTACTAGTAAAAATTATGAAAAGCATAGCAAAAATTTAAACATATATTTTGGTCAAAATTTGTCAAAGAATGTTTCCAAATCGGTAGTACCAGTAGTTACTGAAACTTCCTGTTCAACATCACTGTCATCTTCTAGATTAAATTGACAATTATTTTCTTGGATCCCACAATTGCAATCCATTACATCTAAATGATAACTCGTCCTCATTAATTTCACTTGTAACATTCCACTCATCCGGTTTTACATTTTTCCAAACGACTACGATAAAAATTAGAACATTTATAATTGTTATACTTCTTTCTAGTTGTTCTGTTGAATCTGAATACATGATAAGAGTATATTAATTAATAAGCTCCTGTAAATGCTTTTAAAATTTTTAATAATACCTTGATGTAAAGGTCAGCGTGCTAAGGCGGTAGGAATACTAATTTATGGTGTTTTGGTAAATATAAATAATGTGGACTGTGTATATGCTTGAATATAACGTTAATATAAAGGTTTTACGTAACTATATAATTAACTATGTGACAGAGTTGACGCTTTCTAGATAATAATGTTCTTTTTTTTTGCTCTCTGCTGGGTATGTATTGCGCATGCGAGCGAACGCTGGAACGCTTAAACATTCGAATTACGCCCTAACATTCCGCCCGCCTTGAAATGAAATATGTCAATAGTAAATGTACAGTAATAAATTTAGAAATACAATAGCTATAACCTTAAGATATTCGAATATTCGCAATAAATTGCTTAGTCTTTCTTCTGGGTAATGGACAGATCTTATTGATGCTTCTTTTCACTATACCAATTTTCACCTTCACACTAATCACTCGCACGACACCGCCCTTGCCTGGATGTAGATCGATGATCCTTCCAAGATTCCATTTCGCAGGACTGGTAAGAGGGTTCTCTTCTTTCGATTTCCATTTAACTCGTGTTTGGAGATTACTAAGATATTCGTCATGCCATCGGACCCAAAAATGTTGTACGATCTGTTGTAGCCTTTGGTGGTTTGAGACCATTTTCGTCTGTTTTGGTATAATCGTGCTCTGGCAAACGAAGTAAACTCTTGCCGATAAGAAAATGCTCTGGAGTAAGGAATTCTAGATTGTCAGGATCGGAAGTTTAAGGATAAAGAGGACGGGAGCTCAAAATTGCCTCGATTTGAGTCAATATTGTGGTGAATTCCTCAAAATTTAGATGTGCGTTTCCCGCTATACGCTTTAAATGATATTTTACGCTTTTTATTCCCGCTTCCCAAAGACCGCCGAAGTTAGGCGAACAAGCTGGAGTAAAATACCATGATATTCGATCTTGTACTAACCAGTTACAAATATTTTCATTTGCATTTTGCAAAAATAAGTTTCCTAAGATCAGCACAAGCACCCACAAAATTTTTACCGTTATCCGAATATATATTAAGCGGTTTTCCGCGTCTACTAATAAATCGCTTTTAAGTTGCCTAGACAACATTCGGAAGTTAAGCTAGAAACAGTTTTTAAGTCCATGGCTTTTGTAGCTAAACATACAAACAGACAAACATAGCCCTTTATAAGTTTGGCGTTTCTGGTCATTCGGTTCTTTAAAAGAAATGGACCTGTGTAATCTACGCCCGTATTATGAAAAGGTGTATATTGCTTGACTCGTACCTCTAATAAGTCACCCATCAAATACGTAATAGGCTTAGGATTTGCTCTGAAACACGCCTTGCAATTTCTTACAATACCATTGGTGATCTTTAGTCCAGTAATAGGCCAGTATTGCTCTCGCATATTAGAGAGTAACAATGTCCCAGCCGATTGTGTTCTTGTTCAAAAATTAATTTTGTTAACTTATGCTTCGCTGGCAAAGTGATTGGATCTTTTTTACTAAAACTGCAACTACTATTCTGTAAACGACCACCTACCCGTATTAATCTCGTCTCAATATCAAAGCTAGAACAAAGATTCAAAGCTATCAAATTACTTTTCGTGTTAATAGGCTTGCCCCTAGCTAAGTCAGTATATTCACGAGAAAATACCTTCTGTTGTGATGTGCCTATTAATGAATTTAATGAAGTGTGTGATTCATTTACAGTTAAGGTACCACTTGATCTTGATTCATTTTTGCATTTACAATTATTACAAAATCGAAAACAGTATGCAAATTATTCTCTGCAATTTCAACAAACCTATTAAACCTCAAATTCCGTATATGTAATTATACTAGCTATCGTACGTTGTTCTGGCACATCCTGTAAATTCTGTTCTTTGAATGTTAATGGTAAACAATCATTTCTTAAACAACACATAAGTATCGGCACCCTCCGCACCACACAAGTTTAATTTATTATATAGTAATATAATAAATAGTCCGGGACGGCCGTTTCGAGGACACGAATGGTCCTCATCATCAACCGGTGACCGAATGATGTGAGAAAAAACTTTTTCTAAAACTAAACATGCATGTACTATCCCTACTTCTTAGAACAGATATTCTTTACAAGTGCCTATTTCTACCTCCTGCACGCCTTGAAGCTACGACGTGCGAAAAATAACATGCATGAACTATTTCTTCTTCCGAGAAGAAGTATTGTATTTTAGAATAGGCACTTGCCTATTCTACCCTCTACGCGTCTTAAACTACGACATGCGAAAAACACAGCCAGATAGACGGGAAGATCTCTTTTATGACCCAAAATATAAACAAGTGCCAGCCTACTGCAAAAGGTCAAAAAGGACAGAGTACGACAACGGTTCGTTTTCTCTGTTCATCAGATTTTTATTACTTTTTATGTAAACTGTCTCGTACGCATCTAATTCTCGCGGTGACGTTACGTTTTTAATAAATTTTAATTCTTCTAATTTAATACTATGCCCGGTTTCATTTATATGTTGTGCCATACTCGACGCGTCCAATTTTCCGTAGCGATAATTTCGTATATATTCTTTGAATCTAGTTTTTATCGCTGTTTTTGTTTGACCAATTTTATTACAGTGACTACATTCAATTTTATAAATACCCGACCTTTCTCCCATTTTCGGTTTATCTTTAGGATTACCGAGAAGATTTTTAAGTGTGTTGCGCGAACCGAAGCATACGTTCATGTCTTGATTCTTCAAAACCTTACTCACGCGTTTCGATATGCCGTGAAAGGGGAGTTTCACGAATTTCTTACTATTAGTTTCTACCGGGGTTAAGGTCGTGGAATTTCTTACGTAAAGCCTATGTTGGGTTTTCTTAAGCATGCGATCGACTTCTATAGAAGAGTAACCGTTATAAATAGCTACGTTTTTTATGAATTTAAGTTCTCTGTTAAATCTACTTCTACTTAGAGGGAATTTAACCAATCTATTAATTAAGAAGCTAATCGCGGCCATTTTGTATTGTCCCCAGTGGTTAGAATCGTTCATAATGTACCTATTAGTGTTGGTTTCCTTTCTATAGATGTCAATTTCCAGTTTATTATTATCTCTAATTACTAAACTATCTAGGAACGGAAGTTGATTGTTCACTTCTTCTTCTACTGTGAATATAATGGTTTCAAATTTTGAGTTGAGGGTCGCGAGAAAATCCGGTTTATGATGAGGACCATTCGTGTCCTCGAAACGGCTGTCCCGGACTATTTATTATATTACTATATAATAAATTAAACTTGTGTGGTGCGAAGGGTGCCGATACTTATGTATTGTTTACCATACGACGCCACAGTCCTTGCTATCATTATTAATCATTTCTTAGCCACTTTGGTCCTAACCACCACAGTGATCGAATGGTGCCAGTCTTCAACATCAGAGACGATTGGCCACAAATGTTTTCCATCGTTGTGGAGAAGCTCGTATCCACGACAAAGTTATAGTAGAATCTGACCATAAATAAATCTTGTCAAAACGTACTTTCAATGCAGCACATATTACCTTATTTACTAACTGCGCCAAACGAACACCACTGCAAAGCTCCAGTCTTGGCAAAGTCAACTGCTTAATCGGTGCAACCTTGCTCTTTGCACATAGCAATCGTGAATCATATTGTTAATTTTTTATACATCGTATATAAATACATGCGCTGTATCCCCTTTCTCTGGCGTCTCCAAACCCATGTAGCTCAAGATAATCATTATTCGCTACAGCAACATGTCTAGGAATTTTTATTAATTTTATTTCACCTAACTCATCTCTGAGTTTATTTCAATTTTTTTGCAAAATTTCAGGAACTGGATCGTCCCATGAAATCTTAGCCTGCCATAATCTTTGCTTTCTTCAAAGTTTTGATGACATGATAAGCGGTGCAAGTAAACCTAATGGATCAAAAATCTGCGATATTTCAGATAAAATTAATCGTGTCGTAGCAACTTTTACTCCTGTACACCAAACTGAATACTGAATGACGTAATCATTCGCGTCCCAATAAATACCCAAAGTTTAGTTAGCTCCACCAAGTTTTAGCGCACTACACTGTAACACTTCCTTTGATGGATCATCTCGCCAAAATATTCGTTGAAAATGACGTTGATCAGTATCAATTAAAACCATTCGATACATTTTTGAAATGTCCGGCCTCATGACATATTCATACATTCTAAACTGTAATATTATTGTAAATAGATCGTTTTGGATTGTAGGACTTACATATTGCACGTCGTTCAGCGAAATTCCACTATCAGTTTTCATTGATGCATGGAAAACAACGCGGACTTAAGTTGTGGAACTGGCTTCTTTTACCACTGCATGTTGCGGTAGATAATAATTCAATTCTTCACTGTCGCCTTCATCTATTTCCTCCGTATGGTCAAGAGCTTCATATTCATTCATGAGCCTTCAGTAATGGTCATATAACTCAGGGTGATGTACTAATCGTCATTCTTGAGCATAAAACCTTTTTAATGCTAATTCCCTAGATTAACCTAGATCTTTATAATTCTCTTTGGACGGAATTTTAACAATAAATTTACCGTCTGAATTTCTCCTAACGGTTTTCTCAAAATGTTCCTCGCAAAATTGTTCCGATTCAGATAATGTTGGCTTTGTATTGACCTCCTCAATTTCCCAAAATCTTGAAATTTGTTGATCCAGATGATGAGTGGATAGACAATTAATCAACTTACCATGTTGATGTGGCAAACTTAAATTACCTGCGACAATCCACCCTAGTTTGGTGTTTTGCAGAGATAATTCACGGTTAATTATTTTCTGTTGACCTGAACACAAAACGTCCCAAAAAACAGAAGATCCTAGTAAAAGATCAATTAAACAAATCTCATTAAATGTCGGATCCGCAGATCAGGAATATTGAAAGCATTTCCATCGAATGAAACTAGAGGTAAGTTTGCTGTAATTTTAGGTAAAACTAAACATGCAATTGATGTACTAAATAAACCAGATCGAGAAAACATATTGATACTCGTAGAAAATTTCACATGTGATATTGCCTGCCCAAAATCTATAATAGCGTAATTAACTAAATTTAAATTTAACCTCTTGCAACTCTCAATGCACGACACTGGTGTAACCCATGATGTGAATCTTCAACAGAAACCATCACGGTAGCTAAGAGAACTTATGTAGTATCACTATTACTATTATGGCTAGCTGACGTTGTAGGTTCAGTACCTAACGTAGCATTAGTGCCATTGTTTTGGTTGTTATTCGGTCGCGAATCAACGTGTAATAGTGTATTATGCGATTTTTCACATTTTCTGCAAGTTGACCGTTGTCATCTTTCTGTGTCATGATACGTGCTTGAACAATTTAAGCAAAGTCGCAATTTCTGCGCTTCCGCACGTCTATTTCTCGAAGAAAGAGCCAAAAATTTACCACATTTATAAATTGTATGGTTTTGCTTGCAATAGAGACAACTTATTTTGTTCGTAGAGACATATGTAATCGAATGAATTTTGCTACTTTTGAATGTTTGCAATTTATTAACATCTAGCTTTTCTAGTAATTCGCATAATTTAATTTAATTATTCTTCTATTATCCGCTGTTCCCTTCGCGGATTCCTTCTATATATTCTATCGTTTCTCCCGGAGACTCTAAGGCCTGAATATTATTGCTTGTATTATTGTATAAATTTCTCAGTTCCTTAGCTGATTCTTTTTGTAATTTTGGAAAGTCTAGAATCGCTCTTACATGAGTACGAACTATCAACTCACTTTTCTCATACCTTTCCCTTAAGGCATCCCACGCAATTTTATAATTCGCAGCTGAAACTGAAATAGATTGAATAGTCTCTAGTGCTTCCTTGTCTAAACACGACCTAAGATGGTGCATTCTTTGCACGTCTGATAGTAACGAATTGCCATCTACCAATGCCTGAAAACTGTCTCTGAATTCCATCCATTTATCGTAATCCCCATTAAAAGTAGGTAATTTCATAATTGGTGACTGTACATGAATAGATTGATTGATAGAAACGTCTTGATCATTTGTGCTATGAAACTTCACTCTCTGTATCCTAATAGTAACACACGGTTTGTTAAGTATAAAATTTGTGAACAGTTTCTTTAATACTAATATATAAAGCATAGTACTCGTTTTCAAATACTTCGCGTTCGCTCTGACCAACCTCGTCGCCATCTTCAGCTAACCTAATATTTGATTGTATTTCGTCAAACTGATCTAGTAGCGGAACTATTTTTTCGAATCGTAATTCTAATTGACTAATTAGTCTAATATTTAGATTGTTCAGATCTAATTCTTCGTAAAAATGTTTACACCTAGTAACACTAGCTTTAATTTCCCCTCTTTGGCGTTTTAATTGCAACGACTCATTATCATTATCGAGACAATATTGAACAAGTTGTAATGAAAAATAGGATAAATAATAACAGGATGCTAAATAGGAACGGACTTACTTGGCATAAACTTTCCTTGAACGTACGGCGTCACTATAATTGGCGGTAACTTGTAATTGCTTTCTAACCTCAAATGCCGGAAATCTCTTCTTGAATAGTGTTTAGTTTTTATACTTGAACCACTGTGATCCGTCTCGAAGTTGGACCAATGTTATGGTAAATAGAAATAATGTGGAATGTATATATGCTTGAACATTTCTTTTCTTTTAATAATAAAATTAAAAGTAGGAATCGTTTATATTGCCCAAAGTTTCGAATAAGGCGCCTCGAACGTTTAAATTGGATCGAAAGATACACATAACTTGACTTTTGATTAATAACCTCCGGGAGGTAGTTTTAAAATTATAACAATTGTTGCATATATAACCTCGTACATGACGAAATAAAGTATAGCCATTTGTCAAGAAAATGCAGATATCGAATTCTGTAACTATTTATAACATTGTTACTCGCGATAAAATCCTTTATTGCAAATAATTTTGTCTATCTAGAATGTAGCTAACATTTATTAAATACTTAAACCGGCGTTTTCTTGCAAGAATGTTAAAAAGAAAATCAAAAATGTCTAGTTGTTGTTAATTATTATCATTGTGCCTATCGTGATCACAGCGTGTGCATTTTACGCATATTACGTACGGCTAGTTTTACAAATTTTATATATACCTTTGTAATACATTATACATAAATGTATAATGTTATTCACTGATTGTGAAATCTTCTATTAATCTTATTTAAAAGAAAATACCATTCCTCTAGCGAACGAATCCAATGAAAATATTATTGTGAAAACTAAAGGAAACTACGTAGGACAAAGTTATGTACGGCGTATAATGAAACAATTTTACGCCTAATTAAATTATTTATTTTAAGTACAACATATTTTATTTTCTATTTTTCCACTTTTTAATCAACATTTTATTTACAAAGGCAAATCTAGTCTAGAATACAAAATCTATACAATGCAATAAAAGAAAAATTAAAACATCGTTTATGAGCAATTGTTCAGGATTATTTCATTGCTAATAACCAACGGTGCATTTTTTTCTTAGAAAATTATAACTAAGTTTCATAGTAGTAGTCACTATATCTACATAGGAGATAGCTCATTAAAAGATGTGGAAAGCAACGGAAGTTTAAAAAAGAAACAGAGAGCTAAAGGAGAACTATTTACAAAAACAATTTTTAAAACTATAAACAACACATCAACTATCTTAAATTTAAGAAATAAAGAACAAAAAACAAAACTTTTTTTTCACAATTAATTTAAAATCAGAAAAAGCGTCAAGCACACTACTTTTTGATTCTAGTCGATAAAATAAAATACTCTAACCTTAGTTACTAATTTAGATAAGTGCTGTAATAAGACGAGCTTTGAAGTTTACTATTCTTTCACTTGTTTGGGCCAAACGCTGAAAAATATAACAATATTAAGGATGTAAAAGATACATATGTTTTTAAAAAATAAATTACCAGAATTAAGTCTTGAACTAAATTAGCGAGTCCTCTATTAGCAATAACGAACAAACGGGTGATTGGTCCAGGTATTCCCTCGGTGTATCCATCGGCAGTTTTAGCAACATCGATTTCAGCAACACCACCAGCTCCTGCTCCGGCATCTTTCTCATCAGATTCTTCAGTAGCTCCAGAGCCAGCTATTAACTGCAGAAAAGGTATTAAATAAATTAAAAATTTATTGCTTGTTTTCCTATTCTTGATACACATTTAATATACATATATATATATTAAATAAATTAAAAAAAAATTAAAAAATAAAGATATTTTCTGTGATTTATACTCTACGTTTTAGGTACGGCGTTATTTTGAATTTACCTACTAATACAAAAGCCCTAACTAAGCGAAACATTACTTTTGGGAGTTATAAATTTTGAAAATATTTTATCTGTAGGAATACATTACCCTAGATATCTATTGTAAAACATAATTATATTTATCGTAACCGTAGAACAAATCCCTCAAATATTCTAGCCGCTAGTAAAATAAACGTTCATTTTTAGTATTCAATTTTCAAAGTGCGTGTATTAGGTGACATTGAAATTTGCTATTTAGTTAAAATTGTCAAACAAGCAATGAATTCTAATACATTTAAGCCTAGAGTGCGTTTTTATAATGTACACTTCAACAGCTAACGAAATATAAAGTAAAGGGAGCTTAGTTTTACATACCAGTTGCTACAATGTGCTAAATTTAGTTGTAGCATAAACATAAAATTCAATTATAGTATCATTTTATAATGGTAAATTAAATAAATTTTTATATATGTTGAGATATAATAGAATGAAAGATTGGTTATTTACACAATTGGCAGTTGAGCAAAAGAAACCGGGAAATTTTAGTGTTAATAATGTATCCTTCATTGGATTTGTAATACAGTTACTTACCTCACAGAAAAGAAACTACATTACAAATCAATCAGTCGCTTATTTATAATTTAATGTGTATGACCTTCATTATTTGCCGGGATTTGAGTAATCTAGCGTAGCATTGGTTTCGCTGTATTTTCTAGTTCCTTATGCAATTCCTATTCATCATAATTTGACTACATGAAATATATTAAAAGCTAAGAGGAGCTAAGTGATTTTTTGTCAGTTTGGTGAAAGTCACTTTCACTAGCATTCCTTGCCGAAGACGCGTTTACTTTCCATTTCTTTAAGTTCATGTGATAAATAAAATCTCGTATTGGTACAGTCACAGTCGAATTTGTACCGATTATACCTGTCAGTCAGTTCGTTGTCATGTCTGGATTGGGTAGAAGGTATCATGAAAGGAGAAATGAAACAAAATTTTTGGAGAGGATAATGATGTTGAAAAGCCATGCATACATATATATATATATGTATATTTCATAAGTAGACAATGTAAATAGTGCTTGAGAAAGGTAACAGACATGACATCTAACCGATCAGACAAAAAGTTATATTTTGTTTTTACCGTAGTACGTTAAAATATTAAAATTGATAAGACAATATCAAGCACTATTTATTGGTCAATACAGTTTGCCAAATTTTTAGCATATATGTACATAAACGTTAGATTATCCGGGACATAGAAATGAACGTTCTTAACAACACCGATTTTATTTATAAGAAATAATGAAATTTGGTGAAAGTGACACTTGAATGGTTATTAAAAGTAAAATATTTTGCATTGAGTTTTGTTCTTCCAACCAGCACCATTTCAACATTCATTGTTATTGGGGTCATACATAAAAGACATTTTAGCAACTTTCTTTTAATGGAATTAAAACGTCTGCAAAGTGCGCTAAAGGATTAAAGATATAGCTTCTGCGGGATCGAAACCGTTCCGAAACTAGTAACTACACCGCGACAATAGTACCTACATTGATTTTGATACGTGCGCTTAGTTGAAGGAAAATAATGTTGAATTTTAAGAATTATAGGTACATAGTTCAAATAACAAAGCTACCTGTAAGCAAAGGTAAGGGGGTATAGGAAGGATGGTACCTGGGGAACGGCGGATGCGTCGAATGCTCTCGCAGCTGTCGCAGTAGCTGATAAGCCAACTCCTAGATTCTGTGTTCCTGCTACCATACGATAGACGGTTCCTGCTGCGCGTGCTGCGCCATCCGCGGTTTGCTAAACATTATATAAATGATGCTTGTTTTTCTGTGTTTGTCGTCATTCACTTATTAACTAACGTGCGTGCGTGCTAACTATAACGACGAAGTTATGTCCTTAGATTTAATAAGCTAATCCCTCTGGGGCCAAGAAAGAATGCCTGGCTTATCGTTTCGAATGTTGTGGTATTAACTGCGAGGAAGGTATTTTAGTATTCTTTTTTTGACATTGCTACTAAATACAAAGAAGTAACCCAACTTCCACAAATACAATTGTCACAAATTTAAGTGAATATAATAGATATTACAATTAATAATCACTTATTTATTCGGTGATCCGTATTTAGTAAAGATGATGATTTACATATTTTACAGAAATGTCATTAATTTATAATTATAACAAAAAATACTACGTATCTATCTACTTTATTTTAATTTGGCTGCATGAGATTTATACCCCATTCCAATTTAGTTCACATCCTATTTTACTTTACTACGTTGATAACGTGTATTGATCAAGACAGAGGGTAGTTAAATTTAGTCAAAGACAAAGACTATCTAGAAGTTCCTAAAAGTGTCAGTTGTGAAACTCTGTCTATATTCTATTCACTTCATTGATTTTGCGAGTTTACATTTCCTGAACGGCATGAATTATTAAGATGCGGTTTTCACAACTGAATTTTATGTAACGGAACTCGTACGACCGACGATATGAATTAATTTGTGAAGAGTGGAGATACACCGTCCCAAAAATTCTTTGCGTGTCAACCCGACGCTGGTAATACCGCTGTTGTGTGTGCCAATTCTGGGATGAGATAGTTGGGTGATATGAATTTTATGTAAGCGGGTAAACTAGGGTAAACTACCACTAGAGCCCATTGCATATCAGCCGTATTTCGCTGATAGAGCTCCATGTGAACTAGTGTTGTGTGTGGAGAATCTGGATGTAATAGTTCTTATATAACCGACGATATGATTTGTATAAGGATGTTATTGTAAGGAATTGGTATCGTGTCTATCAAATTTAAATGTAGTAGTTTTTGGACGACCGTCGATATGAATTATTTCTGTAAGGGTGGTAAGTATTTACCCCAGGTATTCTTTGCATGTCAACAGTATTTCGCTGGTAGAATTGCACGTGCATTGGTGTAGTGTGAGCCTTATCTGGGTGTGATACTTTTTAGACGACCGATAACATGGATTATTTTCTGTAAGGGTGGTAAGTAAATTACCCCAGGTATTCTTTGCATGTCAACAATATTTCGGTGGTAAAGCCGTACGTGAATAGGTGTTCTGTGTGCTGAAACTATATATCGTAGTTGTTGAACGACGGACAATATGAATGGTTTTGTACAGGGGCAGGGATCGAAAAAATCGTATCATTATGAAAATACAGGTAATCGAAATCAACTGCTCACGGTACAGATCGAGGATTTTGCTTCCGCGCTAAAGGGCTCTTCATCATCATTATTGATGCTTTAGGCTATTTTTTCTCCATTTCTCCATCTATCTTGTAAAAGCGAGATCGACCGATGAATCGAAGCGTTTATTATATGTCACTATTAAGTTAACTTTGTCTAAAACTTCAATTTTAAATTCGAAATAAAAACTTCGGATGAGGCATTATCTCTATCGTAAGGTGATTCCCTCGATGCGAGTGCCGTTTTTCGTCGCGAAAAGTTAAGAAGTTCGCGTTTTCTACCGCCAAGTTTAACACAGAACTACCATCTATCGCGTTATTTTTTTTCAATCGTAGGAGTAGAGGATTCGAACGCGGACCCATACCAGCCCGTTTATCCGAAATTGCGGGGCGAAATCGAAAAATCACTTCAAGCTACCGCCAGCTTAAAGGATGCCGCTTACTGTACAAAGATTTCCGGTGATAGTAATGCATAACTTAAAAAAAGGTTGTTTTCGCCCATCTCGTATTTCTCTTCCGTCCATTACAGACTACCTCTATAATTGAGGATTTAACTGGAAGGCGTAATTTTCACAATCAGGCCTTAGTATATATAATAAGAAATAAAGTGCGAAACAGAAAGAAAGTTGTATAGAAGATGTTCGAATGCGCGGCCATTTTGTTCTAAACAATTTCTATTTAAATAAACATAGCTTTGAATAACAATGAACCTCTGAGGCACGTACGGCTTCCAACTTATTTTTAAACCATGCCCACAATCAGACTTCATAACAAGCAAAAAACCGATTTGAAAAATCTCCAGTCACAAAGATACAATCTTGCGAGCATGATGAGATGATTTCTAGAAAACAGTATTAAATTGTCTAAATTGGAATCTAATATAAAAATTACACACAGTATGTCAAACGGTGGGATTATTTTTGGTTCGAGTATTTGGCATCAGAAACTTTTATCTTCTCTCATTTTCTATTAAACGTCACTCTTTTTCTCATATTCTCTCTATATGTGCTAAACTGTAAATACATATAACGCTAATTTTGATATGTTTAATGTTTCGTCGAATTTTCTAAATTAGGCTTGGACAACAAGTTTGAACAAAATCCTTAATTCACTTATTTTTTGTGCCCTTTGCAATCTAATTAATATGTTTCCTCTTTTTTCTATAACCTCCCAAAATGTTGTGTATGCTATTCCTAGTAGTTTGGCTGCTGTTGGATAATAAATGTGTATATTGTTGTTATTACTATTTGAATATACTTACTAAATTTCGATTCTCATAATTCATTAGTAGTAGTTTATGCAGGTTTAGTAACCTTTTTTATAGGGACAATCTTTAGTTTTATTTTTTTTTTGGAAATCAATATTGTCACCTTGATATGCATAGGTATACCTATGACAATAGTTATTAACTAGGGATTAGTAGCTCTAGCATTATACAGGGTGCAGCAATGGTAAGTCAGTCTTTTATTACTTGCGCAATATGCCAAATAGCACTTTGATATTTTGAAGGTGTAATGTAATGTTAATTGTGCATGTTTAGAAAATATATTCTGACATGCTGGATATTTGAGGTGGCATAGTGAAATTCACTTGTAAAAATGGAACATCTTTTATATTTGTACATTATTAAAAATCCCTAACTATACTTCATTCAACAGTGATTTCCGAGTTTGCTAAAAACTGAAAAATCACATATCCCAAAGAAACCATTCCTATGAGCAAACAATTTTAAATTTAGCAACAAAATTTATGTGATTGGGATTGGTTGAGATTGGGTGATGATGTTATTGTAAACAAAAATGGACTCTATTTTCGAATGGTCTTTGAACTCGCCTTAAATTTGAAAGCGTTTGGACGTAGGAATACTTTTTTGAGACACAATGATTTTTTATGTTTTGAACAGAAACAGTTGTAACTCGAAAACTATAAAACAGGTTACTTTCTTAATCTGGAAACGAATGGAATGTAGTTGATAATTAAAGTTCGCCACTTTCCGTGTGCTTCACGAAATTAGCAGAGACTAGACAGGCTCGTGTTTACTTGTCTCATGAGAATAGGTTTGTGTTGTTTACTGGTTTCCCGGAGAGTCGACAAAACATGAATCTGTCTAGTCTCTGCTAATTTATTGAAGCGCACGGAAAGTGACGCACCTTGTAAAAATATAGAGGATGTTCCATTAAAAAAAAATACTGTGCCCTCTTTTTTGTAAAACACCTAGTTTATCGGAATATATTTTCTAACAATGCACAATTACGTAAATAAAAAATAAATAAAGTAAAGATGGACGCGCCGTATATATAGTAATTAAAAAGATCGTCAATTTTACGCAACACTTTTATAAATGTACTAGAACCTAGAATTAAGGTGGAACACAATACTGCAGCTAATACTACCTTAAGAATCGGTATGTTGAAGACGTAATTATGAAACGAAGCTACATATCAAAAAGATGCTAAACTTCTTTCCTTACCGCAAATTTTAAACGTTTCTATAGGTGAGTTAAATATCTTCATCCTTTTGTGTTTTTAAAAATTGTCAATTCACGGTAATCCTCTGTATACATAAGGCGTTAATGCCTATAAATCTCTTTATCTTTATACCACTGCACAATGTACAAGAAAGAAACAGATAGCATGCTAACTAATAGTCATACCACGATTGGAAAATATAGTCACAACCTGGCCGTTTCGATTTATGTTCTAAAAGTATTTTGCCATATAGGGCATTTCAAAAAAGCGTAGCCTATTAAAGTTATGCTCTGTAAATTGTATATAGGTTAATTTTGGAATTCTACGAGAGGTCCAAAACTCAAATTCAAAATTTCTAAATTGCCTATATTTATCTTTCATTGTTTTCGAGATATTTCTTTTTCTTTGAAAATGCAGGGCTCATAGAAAATTAAATAGTATGAATTATGAATTAGTTGGAGCATTTGTTGCGACAATGTCTAGGATTGAGAATTAGGTTAGATGTTCAAGAAGTTGAAATACATTATTGTCAACTTTAGTCACGTAGAGCTTCGTTCTTTTAAATTGAACACTCGGTATATTTTTAAACGTTTTTCTCTTTATTTATAGTCTATGTTAGCCTAGAAATAAAAACCAACGAAAAGTGTAAAGCAAAAAAAAAATAATACGCAATAAACTAAAATAATGAAAAACAAATTCAGTAGGAGTCTATAAACGCAGCAAAATTTAGACTGACTAAATTTGTTGTCATTTTCACGTAGTCCTATAAAAAGAAGTCAGGAGATTTAGGAGAGAAGAAAAAAGAAGTCAGTAGAAGTTAAATCTGGAGGTTTAGGAGACTACCTTCCTATCTTTCCTATATAACCAAAACTTTCCTCATCCTAATATTGAAAGCGATGCTGCTAAAAGTTAACAAAAACCATATTTGTCCACTTAAATTAAAAAATAAGGACAAATCATATAGCCACTGGCTATTCCAGCAAATATGCAGCAAGATTCCACTGACTCTGTTGATCAGGCGTTTGACGATTTTCAATCCCATTGTAATGGAGATTGTGACGATTTACAAGATTAGTGTTATCTCGAGTCAATTCGTCAATGAATAAGACAAAGTAAAAAAAAAATAGGTTAGCTCGAGAAATCAAATGTTGACCCTGGTAGGAGTCAAATGTGTAAGGCCTGTCTCTGTCACATCAGACTCTCCTACTATTAAGCCATTGAGCCGTTAATTAACCCCACTATTTCACTTTACTGAGCGCGGTATCAACATTGTCTTATTTACAAAAATATTTCCTCGTAGTTCACGTGAAAGGAATTATTATTAACCAGCATTAAACATTCAATTCATATGCGGCAATTTGCCGTCACCCAATGGAGAATTTATTGACCTGATTCAAGTCAGTTTTTTCATTTACTAATTCGAAAGTGACTGTATTGGTAAATGGCATAAATTTGATAATATAATAACCAACAATTATATTTACATAACTTGTTCTGCATGTTTTCTCGCGTACGAGTTCATAATATAGAACAGTAGTTTATTAATCGCTTCAATCATTACTGTTCTGTACATGCAAATTTTAATCCAATTAATGTCTGGGTGAGTGGACATTTTATTTTCTTGTTAAACTGTTAAATTGCGCAATATTGAATGCCATTTACTGCAAAATATGAACTAGAGGTACTCTAAATGACAAAGTCAATACCATGGAAAAAGACAATAAGCCGTAAACCGGTCTGTAGCGAACGCACTATGGTAATGCAATTTTTTTCGTTAACTAAATTTATTATTGTCTTGCTGCACGTTTCACTATAGTACACGAATGGATATGCAATGAACGTGCTTCTGTTTGTTATATGTAAATACATACAACGTGCTTGTAAATAGGAATATGTGTGTGTAGAAGATGGAATTACTCATCACAAAATGCTTAGATGTTACAAATAAAAAGAAAATTTGAGAAATCCAGTTGAAGGTTTTAGTTTCAATATTGAATCTTTATGTACTGTAATGGCAAAATAGAGAAAATCTCGCAATTAATGCTTTTCGAAAATTATTTGGATGAAATTGAGCGTCGTGAAATCCGGGAGTGTCTCTTTTAACAATTTTAGAATTGATAAATGAAGTTTTGAATGGATATTAGAAATTCAAATAAAAACTAACGTTATATCTACGTGTTTCTATTTATATCTCAGCAACTTAGTCTTGTTGTAGAAATATTTTACAGGAATTTAGAAGTTGTGTCAAAGAGAAAATGAAATTCAAAGCAAGTAATTGTTTGTTTTCACCACTACTGTTATTGGCTGTACTTATATTATCCTTTTACAACTTTTTTAAAAATCGAGCGTTCTACCACTAGACTTATTTTCGATAAGTTCACAAACTGAAGTTACTAGGTGGAATGTGTGGGTAGTGTTGATGACAGATAACCTCTTAGACGATAGTTTGTAACAATACAGTATAATTTTGAAAATACTTGCATAAAATTTCCTCAGTTGCATAAACATGCATAATTGGAAAAATGTAAGTAACATAAGGGACGTTCTATTTGACATATTGTAATTGCTATCGACGTTCGGTATAATTGGAAACGAAAACTATTTTGGATGTGCTCGTTACACTGGTGGTAGCAAATCTACTAAATTTGCGGAATCTCTGATTCAAATTTTTGTAAATATGGATAAAATGTGAAAACGTTATTTTACATAAATTTTGAATGTTGTTTTTTAATAATTCTAAACGCTCCTAATAGAAGACGATTGACTTACTATTGCAAAAATTGAAAAAGAAATGTCTTATTTCCAACGTAGCGCGCGCTTTTAGTCACGCTTTTTGTGACATAATCTGGCTGAAATAATTAACCACTTCATTTAAGCCTGGTAATAACATGTTTTGTAGTCATATACCATAATCGGCAACTTCACGCATTCAAATCAGTTCGTGAAATCTTATTTTAAGGACTAGTACGTGAAGTAAAGTTGGTACTTGTAGAGTGTAACAGAAATAAAAATAAAGAGAAGAAATTTAAATAGATGTTGTATTGCACTTTTAAGGTAACTCACGTGAAGAGATCAATATGAGTGATCTTTTTCAAAAATTGAAACTGTACAATTATCAAAAACTTTAATATTTAATAATTTCATATTTTTGACACCCTGATATCGATACCCCAGGGATTATCTGCTTTGTTTTGATTGACCTTGAATATGAAGTAGGTTAACATTTATGGTACTTTTATTACTTGTTTCTCAGATGTTACCGAAATTAAAAATTGACTTGACAACACTGGCTGTGTCAATTTCTTGACGAATTTTCTATATGTTCTTCTGTCATGGTAGTTGACTTCCATCAATCGTGTCTTTTGAATTGAAAGCAAATCACCTCCTTGTTTTGATAATAATGTCACTGAACTCGTTCGGAAGCAGTGGCCTGCGTAGTTCCTTGCGCTCTCTAGATGAAGATACTCAGCTATTCGCATTGGAATTTTTAAGTGAGTTTTGGCCAATAGGTGAACAAATACATTTGCTATTGCGCTTAGATAAAGAATCGTTGTTGTACATTCTTTGGCCTGAAGTTTACATATTGCCGAATTAACGCAATCCATTCTGGGTTAGTAATTGCAAAAGTACGGCTATTGTCGGTTTTTGTTTATGAAATTGTAGCAATAACTAAATCAGTTTTCATCAACATATTGCACAGTTTTAAGTTCTTCATGTCGGCATGTGCTAGAAATGCCCATTATTAACACTACCCATAGGCACAGTATTGGAAAAATTAAAAATACACGAAAACAATTTGAGGTACTTTCATTAGTAGGAACGTGGAATCTGGTGCGCCAATAAAAATGTATCAATACCATACAAAATCCTTGTTTTCTGCCCAAAAATAAATACCTTTAGTGTAATTTAATAAATAGAGGAACTTATTTGAGTAATAAAACTATGGATCATTGTCGTGAGGCTTATTTTAATGAAAGCAAATGTTATATACATCATGGCGAATGCTAATAGAGTTATGTTAAGTATTGTAATACTTAACAGGATACATGTATGTTTCCTGTTTAGCAGAAAATTGGACAAAATTAAAAGCAAATGTCGTGTCAAAGCTTAAATTTATCATAATACTTAATAATCTTGATTTGAATGGCAATAATATGACAAAACATCGCATAACAGTAGTATTTGTTTACGAATTTGATATCAGTAAATTAAATTGAGCCGAAACAATGAAATCGCTATTATTTAGGGGCAAGATACTTATAGTGCCTGAAAATAAATTTAATTTTCGATTTAAATCAAATTTGTACCTATAACAATGTAATATTTGTGAGGAAATAATATCACTTGCCTGTATTTCAAAATGATGGTTACATGTGTACAACTTCTGAAGCAAATAACATTTTATACAACTTCTCTATTTATGGAAAAGCAGTCTTTATTTCTTTAGGTAAGTTACAGTTTTCTAGTTATGGTGGTTTTACAGTTTTCTATAGTTATGGTGGTACCATGAAGCAATTTTTTCACGTAAAAGGTACTGGAAGAAAAATTGAGAATGCAAATAGAAGAACAACTAGAGGAGGCGCAGAGTGGGTTGAGACCAGACAGAAGCACACAAGATATAATTTTCACATTAAGATAGATGATAGAGGAAACATCGTGCAGAAGGATCTACATAGCATTTCTGGATGTGGATGTAGCTTTTAATAGAACACCAAAGAAGATAGCAAGGAAAGTTTAAAAAGAAGAGATGTTAGTAATAAATTGCCGAGGAGAATTGAAAGTATGTACCAAAACAACACACATTACGTAAGAACAAGTACGTAAGTTGCAATCAAAACGGTTTATACGGTTAACAAGGGATTAAAGCGTGGAGGAATACTGAGCCCGATTTTGTTTATATGGTGGACGATGTCTTAAAAGTACATAAAAACAATATATATTACAGGAAGCTAAGACCGATTAAACTAGTAGAGTGCGCTTTTGCTCACATGTGTGGAGAGTGAGTCTCAACTGAGAGAAAATGCAAAAATGTGGCGAGGGAAATTGAGCAATGGAAATATGAAAATAAATGCAAGCAAAACAGAAATGATGGCACTGAGGAAGGGAACAGTAAAAATAAGTATAAAACCTGACGGAAATAGTCTGGAGTAAGTAGATTGTTTTAAGTAGACGGAGCTAACAATTCAAAGCGACGGAGGGATGGAAGAAGAAATAAAAATTTAAAACGGTGTCTCGGCCAGTATAAATATATGGGAATGAAAGCTAATGAAAGTGCATAACGTTAAAAATTTATGCACTTTCAATAATAGTGAATAACACAGGTTGCGGTACAAAGTTGAACAATTTCAGAAAACCTTTAATACATAGGCGTTGTTTCGGAGGGCAACTATCTCTGAGCTACAGTATTGGTGTATGAATACTACTAACAGTAATAACATTTACCTACAGTTATTACAGTACAACGATGTCGAATTTTAGATGAATAAACGTTTAGCACTTTAAATTGTCATAGGTAAGTACTATAAAGGTAATCATAGTTGCGCCCTGAAAATTTTAATAAACTTCTAAGATTGAAAGTAAACTTTTTGATCCTATATGTATTCAAAAAGATTCGTCTCACTTTAGTGTAAAGTATAGGTTCTGCACTCTAAACGATTGTAATAATTTTAATACGGTAACGTAGTAATATTACTAGTAATAATGTTCCAAATTTAACGATACGCGATGTGAATTTTACTTCTTTTATCTCTTAAAGGATTTTTCAGACTTAATGGAAATATTGAAGTAAAATTCCTGGCTTTTCCTTACTTTTTTTTTGCGGATATTTTTTAAGGTGGGAAAATACTTGAAAAATTTTCGGGGAAAAAGTATATTATATTCTAATTTAAATAATCCATGGCGACTCTGTATGAGCAGAAGAAGAAGTGAACAATCAACTTCCGTTCCTAGATAGTTTAGCGATTAAAAGCAATAATAAACTGAAAATTGACATCTATAGAAAGGAAACCAACACTAATACGTACATTACGAACAATTCTAACCACTGTGGACAACACAAAATGGCCGCGATTAGCTTCTTAATACATAGATTAGTTAAATTCTCTTTAAGTAGAAGTAGATTTTACAAAGAACTTAAATTCATAGAAAATGTAGCTATTTATAACGGCTACTCTTCTATAGAAGTCGATCGCATGCTTAAGAAAGTCCAACATAGGCCTTACGTAAGAAATTCCACGACCTTAACCCCGGTAGAAACTAATAGTAAGAAATTCGTGAAACTCCTATTTCACAGCATATCGAAAGGCGTGAGTAAGGTTTTGAAGAATCAAGATATGAACGTATGCTTCGGTTCGCGCAACACACTTAAAAACCTTCTCGGTAATCCTAAAGATGAACCGAAAATGGGAGAAAGGTCGGGTATTTATAAAATTGCATGTAGTGACTGTAATAAAGCCTATATTAGTCAAACGAAAACAGCGATAGAAACTAGATTCAAAGAACATATAAGAAATTATTGCTACGGCAGATTGGACGCGTCGAGTGTAGCACAACATATAAATGAAACCGGGCATAGTATTAAATTAGAAAACTTAAAATTGATTAAAAATGTAATGTCGCCGCGAGAATTAGATGCGTACGAGACGATTTACATAAAAAGTAATAAAAATCTGATGAACAGAGAAAACGGACCGTTGTTGTACTCTGTCCTTTTTTACCTTTTGCAGTAGGCTGGCGCTTGTTTATATTTTGGGTTATAAAAGATATCTTCCCGTCTATCTGGCCGTGTTTTTCGCGTGTCGTAGTTTTAAGACGCGTAGGGGGTAGAATAGGCACTTGTAAAGAATATTTCTTCTCGGAAGAAGGGATAGTACATGCATGTTATTTTTTCGCTCGCCGTAGCTTCAAGGCGTGCAGGAGGTAGAAATAGGCACTTGTAAAGAATATATTTTCTAGGAAGTAGGGATAGGACATGCATGTTTAGTTTTGGACAAAATTTTTCTCACATCATTCGGTCACCGGTTGATGATGAGGACCATTCGTGTCCTCGAAACGGCCGTCCCAGACTAATTATTATATTACTATATAATAAATTAAACTTGTGTGATGCGGAGGTTGCCGATACTTATATGTTGTTTGCCTAGTACCTATTTACAGACATGCTTTTAAAACTGAATAAATCCTTTACGTGCATTGGATCAGTACCGGGGTTTTAATGAAATAAAATAAGCTGTTTACTACACATGATTCTATAAATACATGAAAATTATTTCTGGATGTATTACTGCTACGAACTTTCAATAACAGACATATAAATTATTCTCCAAATGGCTAACAACACTAAAGTATCAGCACATTTCGCACCACACAAGTTATTAATTAATTAATCCGGAACAGCTGTTTCGAGGATGAGTGGATTTCCGTTATCAACTGTATTACTGAATTATGGAAGAAAAAACGCTACTTCTAATATGCTTGTTCTATTCCTTCTCTCCACATAAAAGTAGTAGTAATTTTTATTTTGTAAACAAAGTATGATACATGTATAGACGGAATATGGCACACTATCGCAAAGGTATTGCAAAAACTGTTAGCTACAGATAAACAACACATAAGTATCGGCAACCTCCGCACCATACAAGTTTAATTAATTGTATAAAATATAATAATTAATCTGGGACGGCCGTTTCAAAGACACGAATGGTCCTCATCATCATTCGGTTACCGGTTGATGATGAGGACCATTCGTGTCCTCGAAACGGCTGTCCTGGATTAATTATTATATTATTATATAATTAATTAAACTTGAGTGGTGCGGAGGCTGCCGATGCTTATGTGTTGTTTACCATTGTACACCACAGTCCTTGCTATCATTATTGTTAGACGCAGAGCTTTCTCAAGTCTTACATGGTATACAATTAATTATTTTACCTTATGTAAGCTGTAGCAATTGTACTTAGAAACAAACTTCAAAGTAATACGTACATTTCTTTCTGTATACACAATTAGTAGAATTGTAAACAATAAATAGGGAGTAGCCACTAAAATTGTATATTACTACTTCTTTACCTTTGAAAAAAGATCAACAGAGGTGTACTTACCCTAATAATATCAAATAGAAAATTGCCTGATCCTCCTCCAGCAGATACATGTGCCTCCCCACCGAACGGAAGATAACGCTTGTCTCTCTCTGAATCTTCAATGTCTACATCACTCAAATCAGCTGGATCAGGTCCATTACCTCCAGAGGCTGCTGCTTCTTGATCGGCCTCTGCCTCTCTAATAACTCTTCTTGATCGATCGATAACATTAGCTGGCGACTGTAATCATCGATATGAAATATCAATACATATGAAATATTAATACATCTTCAAAAACATAAATTATTTGATATTCTTCGCACAATATACCATAGTGACAGTTGCAAGTCATAGAGTAACATATAAAAACAAATTATTAGCACTTCTAAATGTTTACCTAAAAATATAGTGGCTTATTTCGAACTAATACGTTTATTTCTCATTTGTTTGAAATAAAAAAATTGTAACTATCAGAATGGTACAAATTGTAGCTACTGTCATGATTTCTGGTGCAGTAAGTTAGTAATTGAAGCATTACACACAGGCACATAAAAGAAGAGGCTAATGCAGGAAATGTATATACACAAATATAATAAGTATATACAAACTATGTATAAATTAAAATCTTACTTAGACACTAAAATAAGGTAAAATTAAAAGACTAGCTTAAATACCCTTTTATTAACACTAGTGTCGGTTTCTTTTATAATATTGTCTCCAATTAGCGGAATGGTGTTTACTATACTGCCATTTTGTATTACTTTAATATCAAACCTAATAGAGGTTTCTGTTGTAGTAACCTCATCTTCGCTTTCCTTGGACATCATCTCCTATAATTTGAAAAACATAAAGTTACAAGGTACTTGTAGGAATATTCTCATATATTTTCACAGCGACCACCATCAATACATTTATTAATTAAAATATGTAGGTAAGTATGCATTAGATACGAATATGTACATAAAATATTAAATAATTAAATGTATCTCACTATGTCCTTCGTAGTTGAAGATTCCGCATCGTTACTGGAATTAAACTCTTCACTGTTCTGGACTTCCGTAATGCCTTTAAATATAGCATCGATGCTGTTAGATCTAATGTCACTAAGAGATGGATTTACGTTATCATCCTAAAAAAATTGTATATGACCTTTCGGGAGTAGATGTAAATACAATAAAAGTTTTCATAGAAAACAAACAAATTTTTTTGGTTTCATGGGATCGCAATACTTCATGACGAATTATCCAGAAACCATCAAATATTGGATATATTTTGTAAATTTCTGCTGGCTTGATATATTTTAATTGTCGTTTAGTACTACTTGATTAATAAGTGATTATAATTCATGGCTTACAACTTCTTGCACTCTTATCCAATGTACAAAGCATATTCAACCGTAAATTCTACAGATATGAGTAAATTTCGCGAAATTAGCAGAGACTAGACAGATTGGTGTTTTGTCAACTCTCAAGGAGACTAGTAGGCAACACGAACCCATTCTCATGAGACGAATAAACGCGAGTCTGTCTAATCTCTGCTAATTTCTAAAATGCTACAGCTAACTAATTAATCTGGTAGTTAGATTGTGTAATTTGTATTATTGAATCAATAGTTAGTGTATAACAAAACAAAATTAAAGTTAATAGCGATATAAATATATCAGGATTCTTTTTACATTTCAGTACATACTAGGTGTTCGTTTGAAAACTTCCCTCCCTAAATTTCTCAAAATCTAAAAATTTATGTGAAATTTCCTGAAACATGTAAGAAGTATTATAGAGGCCAACAACGTTTTATGCAAAAATTGGCTCATACACTTTAACCCCCTGCTCCCGGGAGCTACCCCCTTAAAAATATTAAATGGAAAGGGATATCCAGTAATATCTCATTTTAATGGTCTTTTGAAACCGTACATTTTGGCGTTTAGTTTTTTGAAATTGTTGTTAATTCGTTTTCGAGATTTTTAAGACAATCTTTTGGTCTGGTTTGTATTGTATTTCTAGCTGGTCAATCTATTTTAGGAGCATCGAAACAAAAACCAACATGAGAAAACTTTATAAAATTCTTAAAAACAAAGGAAATAAATAACCTTGTGGTTATTTAAGTTTTAAGTATGTTTAATGCAAAATAGTAGTATTTAGTAAATAAAGATGTATGTTTTAGGTACGTTTTTATGCCAATTTTGTGTCCATTGATTATTTCTACAGAACATTAAAGTAATGGTATAATCGAAAAACAGGCAACAGCATAAAAAGCCGATACATCACTTTTTGTTCCAGTGCTCCTATATCGTCTGTTGCTTTAGCATAAATTGTTATTTAGTGTTATCAACCAGGAGTTATTTAAGTAAAATAACTATAATGGTTTACAGTTTGCAAGAAAGGGTTGAAATTCTATTAATTTATGGAGTCGAAAATCGAATGTGCTCGCCGAACTGCCGCAACATTTAACGAAAGGCATTCGGATAAGATCACATCTTATAGGTATGTCCTAAATCTTATTCACAAATTTACTCAGACTGGATCTGTTGCAAGTGTAAAACATAAACAGCCGAGAGTTTTAAATGAAGCTGCTCAAGTAGAAGAACCTAAAACATGCATTTTTATTTACTAAATAACTGCAAACAGGATAATATATGTGGGATATTGCCATACGTACTAGAAAAATGAATCAACTGGCGGAATACAAGCGGTTGGCTATTTTAATTACTATTGGAGTTGGTAACACAAGGAGGCCTTTAAGTGATGCAAGAAATTTGTTTAACAGGATGTTTATTAATAGAAGTTCTGTAAATCTCAATAATTATAAAGTGACCTTTGACTGCTACAATATGTGTCAAAAGCGGATCAACCAATAAGTGTAACCATTATGAAAAATCCGATGAACTAGAGGAGCGAATAGTTAGATGAATTGAATATTAATACAAACCAATTAGTATTTGATGACACTTCAGTCAAGCAACAAATAAAATTCTAAAAAAGAAAATGTATGAATTGATAGAAGATGATCCACATAAGAGGATGGAGCTTTATTATATTCATCACACTATGATTCGTATTCAAACTAAGCAAAATATTTTACTGTGACTTGACCACATCCTAAATAGGTCAGTAAATTATCATAATTGCGAGCATCAGTAAACCCGCAATCCCCGCTACCCCGAGTTTATGCTCAATATTCTGAAGTTAACGGTTGATTAGACGTAATTGGAAACAGTATAATAAACTCTTTTAATTGAAGGCATTTTGATATCACACCATTACTTATAACTTGTCTACTGCAAAGTAAATATGTCCTCCAATAATATCATCTCTTGCGGGATCTTCATTTACTCCCGACTTAAGAATGAATAGAACGTCAGCGAAGTGCGACTATAAAATGGCGAGATTTCTGTTTTCTGTTTCCGTCAAATAATAAAAAAATAAATAATAGAATATAAAATCTACATCATATACGAGATTTTTTTTATTAACCAATATAGATAATTGCTGTTGATTTTTGCCTAAAAGAACGCGCACAAAAAATCATGGGACTTTTTACCCGACAGAAAATTATAAAATATGGCATTCTCGAAAATGTAAAAGAAAACAAAATTGCTTATTTCTTAATTTTTCTTTCCATTTTCTAACAAAGTTTTATTTAAATTATTTTTTGCTAATATTTCTTTATAGTTTCATTTATATAATTAATTAATTAATAAAAAAAATCATAATTCTTTCTTTTTTCGTCGTCAGAAGGTAGATTAATAAATTAGGTTTTGTCATTTGTCTAAATAAAATCAAATTTGCATCAAGTCAATACTGTAATCGTTGGGTAACTAATAAATATTTACGTAAAACAATATTTAGTTAATTAGCGACCTTTGTATAAATTATAGAGTAATCCAGAAACGAATTACTATTAAACATGGAGTATAGAAAATGGACGAATTCATATAAAATAAATAAAAAAACAATTCCGCCCTTTGACATCTTCCAAAAATTTCATAAATAAATCGTCCTAATTTTCTAATTTCCAATTTGAGAGACAAGAGCTATGAGATTGCTTGTGTGCATATTACTTGATATTATTTGGTAAGTAAAAACAACTGACGTATATATTGTTTAATAAAAACTTTCCCATATATAGCAGATTTTGTGGGCGACACTATACATATGTATTACATAATAATAGCAATGCAAGTATAACTGCACATTTAATTACTTGCGTTTTTTAATAAGATAATGAAATTATGGATTAGAAGCCCATAAGACGTGTAATTGCTATAAAGACATAAAGAACACATTGAAACATATGAAAGCAGCATTAAACGTTGGAATTACTATTGCTTGCATCTAAAACATCTACAAAAATGTACAGATATGAGGGTGTTTCCTATAAAAATATGAATTTTATACGGTTTATTCGAAAACGTTTAAATTCGAATTTAGTTATCAGTGTGTAACTTTTACGAATTTGTAGAAATATCACATAGAGGTATCGTATGCTCTATACGGTTTATCACAGGATTTGGTCTTTGGTTAACGTTGTTGTGCAATTCGAGAAATATCGTAAAGTTAAAACATAAATTTCTTACGAAATTTTATGTATTTCAAAAACTATCAGACTAGGATATAGGTTGTTTAGAATACGAAAATGATATAATATAACAAGCTGTTCTCCCAGAAAATTGAGTTAGTTGCTATATTCTAGGCAAATCATCTTGCGAAGTTAAATATTTTTAGGTTATGCACTCATAATGTGCGTCCATGTATAAATGCCAAATTTTAGTTTCACATTTGTTTGGATAAGATTTGGACTTTGCTAAATCGATGACTGTTCATTGAATTTCTTTTAGTGATATGCAGAGAGCTCTATTTAAAAACCGTTCTATGGGTAACCATTTTGTTTCTAAAGATACAAGGATGATTATATTACAAAACAATTGATTTGCTTTGTGGTAGATTCAGAATCTCATATCAAAAAAAAAACACAATTGACTGCACCAGTTCACCGGAAATTATTCCAACTTTGGTTTCTTAAATGGAAGAGTCTTGGTCTAGTAGACTATGACAGCGAGGTTTTTGTTTGACGTGTGCCATGAGTACAATATATCAAATACAGTTTAACAAATAACTTACAATGTGAATTTGTCCTAGGCGATTATCATTTTGGTACATTCATTTATATATTAGCACAGTATGAATCAAGTGCCCCATCATAAAAAGGTAGATATTCTAGAGGTGTACTTTTCGTGGATTAAAAGTGTAGGGAAAGCTCGAAATTTGTATGGGCAACGTTTTCCGGGAAAGGAAGTTTCAGAAAGAACGTCGGAGCAGAGGTTGAGAGCCGATGAAGATGCATTTAAAAGTCGGAGAAATTGCCAAGATAACGGAGAAAGCGAAATTAATATATTGACTTATTTCGACGTCCAAAGGGCATTAATCAGCTGCCGTCGAGTTAGGTTTAAATACTGGGACCTTAAGAAAAACAAATTTAAACCTTATAAAATTAAACCAGCGCAACATTTACCACAAAACATTGTGGATTGAGTATTTTAGACGGACGTATGTAATTTTTCAAATAATGGTATGTACAATCTGAACAATGCTCGCGAGAAAATCCTTTGATTGTCTTTAATTTCAATACCGATTTAGCTTTAATGTTTGCCGCGGAACTTATAATATGTTTTTTCTTAGTTTTAAAGATAAACTTAACACTGAATACTAGAGCTCTCAGGCTTGAAACTCGTTTAGATTTTGGATGATATGCCACTTCAGGACGGAGGAATCTTATATTTCAACAGGATGGCGTTCCAGCTCACAATACGTGGCGAGTAACAACATTAAAAATCAGGTAAATGAATCACCCCATGAAAATGCTACCTAAAAAATCATGTGCAAAATTTACTGTTAAATATTATCCGAATTTTACGAAGAATAAGAAACAACGCTTTAAGAAGAGTTAATCTGTGTTTAGTTTGTGGTGGTGAAAATTTTCAACAATAGCTTTAGATTAGAATTTTATTACCTATCTGTTGTGTTTTCTATTGTTGTGTTGTGATAATTTATGCTTCTTAATACAGCAAAAACAGGCGATTTGGTTACTGTTTTCCATTTAAGAAATTAATATTGGAGTCATTTCTGGAGAATTGGTACAGTTAATTACTTTTCTGATACGAGATTCTGAATCTATGGCGAAAGAACCAATTGTTTTGTAGTTTAATCGCCCTTGTATCTTTAGAAACAAAAAAATAATTTATAGAACAGGTTTCAAACTGAACAACCTATATATGCACGTAGTACATATGTAATTAGTGACTGAAGAATATACGGATTTGCTAGTCACAAAGCGGACTGATATTAAAAATCAACACTTTACTAATTCTAGATGGTTAATTTGTAAACATACAGTTATCGTTATATAGTTTGTTCGTTTAATGTTGGCAGTCAAGCGTAAATGATCATTCATCATTCACTAACATGTTCTATCAGGATAATGTTGATGATACAGATTCGTCATTTTCAGTCACGAATTATGCTTTGTAAGTATCGTATAAAATAAAAAGATACAAAGAATTATATACGTTATGCTTTGTTCGGTTTTGTAATAGAATACAAATATGTGGCTTAATTTTGACACTTAACGTTTTGGCGTTTACTTTACACGCACTATTTATCCAACCACTAAGCTTCAAGCTTCTATACGTAGTAGGGTCATTATTACATGCAAACAAAAGTTATAACCTGTAGTATTTATTATTGTATGGCTTACGTGTTGTTGTGTTTTTCTCTATTAGTTTGATTTATTTTATTTTTATTTACAAACCTCTATTCTCGCTAGAATAATTACAACACTCACAGGAATGTTTTTTTATTTATAAAGAATTGAATGCTTTTGTTACAACCGCAGCTTCTGATAAATGTTTTAAAGAACTTGATTGTTGTGTCATACTTCTACAGAGAAATTGAAAATATTAGTGTGGACCAGAAATTACAAGAAATGATTGGCTTTCTTACCTGGTATATAAAACTCACTAGAAAAGTGTTTAAAAATTTTAGATAGAATTATATACATCCATTAACATCCATGAACATTGGTCAGATGACTGCCAAGATAAAACGAACCAACTATATATAAAAGTAAATTATATATATCTCACAGAGTTTGCAATGGTAACATCGATCAAATTTTCACTTTCGGTTGTCGATGCAGTAACCTCGAAGTCATTTGGAGCAATATCCGCGAATGAGTTTCTGTTTGAGATATCTATCATATTAGCGGATTCCTAAAATGAAAGTTTTTTAACACAATTAAACTTAGAGATAATGTATAATTCCGCATAAGCAGCACAGCAATACATCTGCTGCCAACTTTCGTATTGGTTTAAGCAGAACATGAGGTAAAAATCTGTTTAAAACATATTTTTATGAAATCATTTCAAAGAAAAGCTGAGTATTGCATATAAGTATCACTTAAATTCTCACAGGGTTAGTTGTGACTACTAGATTTTCACGGAATGCGTGATTCTCTACTGGATCTCCGCAATCATCGAACATTTCGGATACTTTTCGATTCATCTTTTCGTCGTCAGTTATGTTTCCTTCCTGAAAAATTATGTTCACGTTGTTAAAAAGCAGCTACCAACTCCGTTTGAGAAACACGATGAACGTAATGTGTTAAGAAAATTACTGAAAATGAAATTCCATATAAAAACTCCAATAGGCATTATTTTGTTTTTAGCACTACAACTTCACGAACTAATCAAATGCAAATATACAGCATACGGACCATAATTCCATTCTTGAGTAATTTTGAGAAAAGATGTTAAAAATAAAAATATTTGGAAACAAATGCTGCACAACTTAAAATTATATTCAAATGTTTAGAGTGTTTCTGCAGTGGGTGATACAAGTTTAGTCTTTTTTAATGCGACATCCTGTATATCCTCATTAATTAATAAATGTTAAGTTTCATCAATATTCCTTATATCCACTTATCCTTGTTTTCAAGATAATTGACATACTTTGAGATTTTTGCGCAATGTTACTATTTCATTAATGACCGAAATTTTAAACACCTTACACGCTAGTTAGTGACTCAAATTTTATTAGTTCTATATCAATTGCAGCAAAAAGATAACGCTTACGCATTTGCTTTAATGAATATTTTAGCGAAACAAAAGTTTATAGCACTTCGAAGCAGCACCCTACATTTTTATACGAAAAACGTATCTGCACAGTTTTATATTTAATTTACTAAAGGACGCATTTCAGGTAGAGAGAGAAATGTTTACAAGAAAGATCCTAAAAGAGTCTCTCTAATATATTTTGTAAAAATATACAGGGTGTATCGACGACTCTCTTGTAGAATCTGGTTGATAAAAATCTTGCCAAAAACTCCAAGCAATACCCAATCCAATAAAATTTGATTCACCACCCTAGAATGTTTAAACTCGGATAGATATAATGTTGGCGAAACTAGCTATGAATTCAGAACAGGTAATAGTATACAGAGATGTTCCTTTGCCAAACTTGTATCGTGCAATATTGATGATTGCCATGAATTGGAAAGGGGTATCTGAAATCGTAATAATGCACAATGTGTTCCATTTAAAAAAATCAAACTTGTATCGTGCATATCGGATACCGATCATTATGTATATTTGAGCATAATTTTGTGTTGTGCAACATTTGTCTCAAAATATCTTATATTTGAAAGTCTTTTCTGGAAATTACCAAGGGAAGGGGAACTATCTTCCTTCCTTTATTAATATTCGTTATTGCTATGTTTAGTATCTTTCTGTTCAAATTAAGAAATTACAATATTTTCGCGAATATACAGGCGATTAGTTTTTAACTGAACTGTAGAGCGATGAGTAACTTTGTAATTATTTGGTTGGATGCACTGAGCAGATACTTTTAATTGAAAGTTGTACCATAAAAGATTTAATTATTTGTATATACGTAAAGTTACCTCATCAGGTTTATTGGAGTATTCTTGAATATTAGTTGTTTCTTGGGTTAGTGAACAAAGCATTTCTTGGGATTTTGCACCAGGAACTTTTCTAACAGAAGCCATGAAATCGTTAAGCAAAACAATTTAGTGTACCACTAGATATCACATGCGGAACATAGCTGAACACTAGACTAGTTTCACACAAACGATATTTGGCAGCGCCGCGAAACAGCGCTGCAGCAGCTAACAATCTGATTTCATTCTCTTACACCCGTATCTAAAGCCGAATGTGCAGCGCTTTCTTTTATCCGGCACCTGTTGGATGCTCCCAAAGGCGTTCATGCCATTTTAGTTTATAGGCAGCGCCGTAAAAAATTGCTCGTGTGATATCAGTCCCGACTGGCTTCACACAAGCGATTTTTAATGGCGCCAGAGCCGCTGGACGCTGCTAGAAATGGCGCAAACAATCCATATCTGCTCAGATTTCGTACACACATGAGCGATTACGTGAAACTAGTCTTAGTCAAAGCAAGAAGTGGACTGGCTGTAAGTTGTTACTTCTTGTAATATTTCTTACACGTTAGTTTCGCCTTTAGCATCATTATCATCCTATTCTATTCAAAAGAGAAAAATTCGGGAATAGGAAAATTACACCTCATGTTCTGCATAACTACGCATCGTTGACGTGTGCCTAAAAATTGGAAAACCAAATTACGTGATAATACGTAATTTATATTTTAGTATTTGTATATGCCGGCAAAACACCAAATTGCATGGAGGGTAATTAGATATACACAAATAGATAGTCATTAAATTCACAAACAGTTTTGAAATGAGTTACTCAACATATGATTGGCTTTATCTTTTTTTGTGATTTTTGTTCGCACAAACTTAGCAACGATGTAAAGCCAATGATATATATATATATATATATATATATATATATATATATGATGTATTGGTTGCATATCAAATGAATTATAATATAATAATAATCTAATATACTTATCATTACAAATGATTATATGATTTACTGTGTAACATTAGACTGAATTTGTTGCCAATTTTCTTTGCAAACACTACAATTTATATAGTTAATTAAGTATGTAGTTGGCATTAAATACTCAAGCGAGAATAAATATAATAACACAAACATTTGGTTAATAGCCACTAGATCCACTCCTCGGTCTTCATGAGGAATGTTTGTGTCAACCTTTACTGTCCTGTATGAAAGGTCTCTGGTTTAGTAATGAAGTATAATAATCATCCAAGCACAAATTACATTAATTAAGATCAATTTCCATTAAGAAAGTATTAATACCAATTTTTAGCGGTCACAAGTGCAAAAATGATTAAAATAGAAATATTTATATTCTCACTGTAAAAGGGGCTCCTTCTGTATCATCATTTGCACTAAGAGGAATTTCGTTGGATGACGGCGTAGTAGTTGTTTTAGAGTTTACTATGCGTACATCTAGGCCGCCGCTTGTTGTGTTGTCTGTATCCTCTTCGTCGTCATAGTCATCGTCATCTGGTGGAAATGTGGGCAGCACTACTGACACTCTGCTTTCTACACTGCCTCCACCGCCGCCGCTGCCACCCAAACCATTTCTTAAAATTACACGACCCACTACGCTAAATATTTGACTGGTAATGTTTTGCACCACATTATCAATAACCTATATTTAAAAGAAGTGTACAAAAATTTAATTATAGCATTCAATATGAATTAAATTAATTAAATTATAGCATGTTATAATTTGAAACTCGAATGGTTGATTATTCTGTTTTTTTATTTTTATTTATTTCTCGCGTATTATCTAAGCATTACAGCCGTACAACAATACCTAAATTTGAAACATCTGAAAGTTTGGCAGGTCAGATATTAAAGTTATCGGTACTAGCTCATCCAAAATATTTTCATATCGGAATTAATAATTCAGTAAATAATAAATTAAGTTATTTCGTACTGTAACGGCATATAATAATAATAATATATTTGTTGTGAATTGTGCAAGAATATCGACACTGTCAAAATAAATATACACAGAAAATCGTATCACAAAACATCTAAAGATAGGTAGGATAGATGAGATATATAAATAAAACTTAGAACTAGAGTGTTAAAAGGGTCATATAAATAAAATAATTATAAAAATAAAATTACAGGCGAGAGACTAATGCACTGACTAACAGTTCAAAAACTTCTCAATCCTATAAAAAGAGTGCGCAGGTATAATTTAAATTTATTTTTGAATCAAGAAATTGGTCCGCATTGTTTTATTGCTTGCGGTAGTTTATTGTAGATCGTTGCGATTCCTCATTGACAGGCTTTGAGAAACATCGCTGTTTCTAGTGAATTGAGCACTTGTTTAAATATCGGTCGATATGATGCCCGTGTACTTGCCCCAACCATATTACTTATTATTTTCTTCTGATATAGAAACAGCTGTGCAGCATAAGAGGATGAACCTTAAACAATTACGCAGTAACGCAGACGGGACTCAACGTAAGCGAAAAAGAACGATTTCAGTGGACTTAAATTAACGCAGCTGTGCAGAACTCTAACGCCATATAGTCAACACCCATACAATACTGTCTATATTTTAAGCATGGATCGACCGTCAAATTTATGAAAATTGTACCCCAACAACTCCGGCACAGACTTCCCGTCCATGTTAACGTACACGCTCTGGTCGTCGTCGGTAATAGGACGGAAGCGTATGAGACCGATCTTGTCGCAGGTTAAGGTTAAACAATTCTCATCGCAGTACATCACCAGATCGGAAACAATATCAGCTAAAGAACGCCAAAGGCCCGAAATGGAGGGAACTCACGACCACGTATAGTAGCGACGAGATCGTTCACATAGATCAAGAACATTGCTGGCCCCAACACCAATCCTTGAGGGACGCCGGCCGTGACGACGATAATCCTCGAAAAGAACGGTTTTACAGTATTGTTTGTGCGCATCACTTCTCAAACACACGGTCGTCCGGCGATCAGACAGATACTGCTTAAAGAGATTGTATGCCAAACCCCGAACGCCGATGGGCGATAACTTATGAAGAATTGAATGCAAAATCATATCGAACGCTTTAGACGTATCGAAGAATAAACAACTGGCACTTCGTGTAGCATCCAATTCAGGATATATTCGATCCAGAACTGAATATATCACATCAGTAGTAGATCTGTCTGCACTAAAACCGAACCGTGTTGGCGATATCAAATTGTAACGGGTCAGATAATTGACAAGTCTACTGTTAATAACGTTTTCGTATATTTTTGCGAAAACAGTGGGTAAACCGATTGGACGATAGCTATTAATATCCGTAGGGTCATTTTCCTTGTAAATAAATATCGTTTTTGTATGTTTCACATCGCACGGATAGATTCCCTGAGTCAGGCAGACGTTCACTACATAAACAAGAGGTTCGATTAACCATGGTGATACTGACTTAATGATGGAACAACGGATGTCGTCGATGCCGCCTGAATGTTTTGGCGTCACGTTTTTTATAACATGGTCAATTCCATTATTATCAGTTGGAGTTAAAACGAGAAAACCGCATAGACAACAGAACCGATATACGAGCCATTTACATCCACAAAAAATATTGTCCATCAACGTATCAGAATTATTTGCGACGCGCATGCTTTCGGTTATGTAAGGCGTGCATGCAAATAAATTAAGAATACTTATAAAGGTAAAATAAAAAGTAGTACGTAACATTACATCAAATAAAGTCAATAAAAAGGCAAACAAAACGGTTGTGACCAACAAACATATTGTATAAAATAAATCATAGTTAGATTGTATACGGTACATTAAAAGAATTATTTACCGTACAAATGGTTGACTAGTTGGAAATCCTTTTGGTGTTGATATAAACTGCATTTGTTTAAGAGTTTGTAGTATATAAATGGTTATATATTTCTGCATTATAGTTAAACGTGTTATACCAACTTGCTTATTTTAAATAGATCCTGATCCTGACCCTTAAATAGATTTATTACATTTCCTGAATTCTACGTGTTAATTTTACACATTTAAAATGCCAGAAAAAAAAATGATAAAAAGTTAGATTTTTAGAAACGCAAGTTTAATTATTAAAAATGTCTTGGCACAACATATGTCGATAAAACATAATGAGTTTCAAAAACGCCAAACAAAAGCAGAAACTAGTTAATAGCAACGCTTCAATTAGTTTGTCAGGTTCCTTATAACAGTAACTATTCCGTTATTTCCAGAAAATAAGTTCCTTGATGTTTAATAATAATTTAAAGATACAAACGTGTGAGTACTTTGATTTAAAATTCTTATCTTTTTTCTTCTTTAAATTTAACTTCATGTTTTATTAACGCATACTAATATACTGCAACATTCTAAAGGCATCTCAAAACGTGTAGAATTCAAATGAATTTCAGTTTTTAAAACATCAAGTAGTTCAAAAATAGTTGTGTCAGTACATGGCATTTAATTAAACTCAACTTGAAATTTTAAAAAATGGAATATGATTTTTATGGTATTATTGAGTAAGATGTATTCGTTGTTTACATTCTTTTCATATTGTTGCGAATTATATGAGAATATGACCTAACCTTTCGCACGAATTTTCTTAGTTTGATACTTTTTTATTATAAAAAGAATTCTTTTTCCAACAACAGGATTCGAGAAAATTGAAATATTACAATTATATTTTGATTTTGCCACATAAAAATAAAACTGTAATTTTAGTGAAATTACGGATTAACTACTATCACAAAGTCATAAACGTAGCCGTGGGTTCTTATGTATGTATGTAAAATTAATCACCTTAGATACTTAAGAATATTTAAACACACACTAGGGCATACTTCTCTAAGTTCTCTGTCAAAATCTAAAGAATATGGTGGATTTGAAATAAACAAACAATAGTTGAGAATATTATGAAAGCTAAATTGGTTTGATAACCAACATCTTTTATTCACTTGGAAAGATTTTTGGGACAATTACAATTCTTGCGGTAGTAGAACAAGGAGTATTTTTGAAAGAAAAATAGCGAAGGTTGTTGTGGCCATATATTATATCATCAAGATTGAAGTATATAAAACTATTTATTTTTTCCTATACTTCAGCAAATTGAAGGTATTATTTTAGAAGAATGTTGAAAATTTCAATATACATAGTAAGAACAGTAAAATCAATCTTAAAATCTCTTTTTCATTTCTTCACTATTTTGCAATATACGATATTCGATTTGAAATAAGCATGTTGGTAATAACTTCCAGTATTACCGAAAGTGACAGACAAGTAAAAATATTTTGGATGAGTTGTCTCCACTGATTTCAGTATTCTACCAAATTTTTTCAGACACATATTCAGATTTTGATAGTCACAATTTCCGGAGAGATATTATTCACAGTGACTGAAAGGTACTCCTCATAGCTATAATTTAAGCGGATTCCAAATTATTATTGTTCTAATGAAGCATTTGCTTATATAAACATATAATTACCTGAAAAAGTTGAGGACAAAAACGTCGTAACAGCTGGACCTTTTGATTAAATGTTGATACCAATGCTGTTGTATTGAGCGCTCCTTCTGCACTGAATCCAAAGCTTCCCTGTTTGATTTTACCAAAAAAATATTAAAGCAATTTGCATTACAAGAAGCTGCACAAATACTTCACTTAATGGAAGATACCGCTTGTCGACCTTAGACTTTTAACGATATCATTGGCGAAATGATGATGTAACCAACACTTTCAACTTTATGCGAATACAAACCATTATCCACATGAAGTGATAGAAAACGAGAAATTAATAATAGATGAAAAGAAAAAATGGATTTTCTTTTAATATCTATAATACACGTTATAATAAAATGCCAACTAATATGTAAAATTATTTAGGTATATAAACTTAATAGGCTACGACATTAACTTCAACTTAACAGTAGTTATAAAGAAAACTATTTTGACAGAAGCATTTGTATTTGACTTTCCATTCAATTGGTCAATAAAAAAGTACTCTCACCCATGCTTTTAGAAAAACGAAGTCATTTCTATTTTTGTGAACTAACTTTTTTTGGTGTTATTGGCAGCTCAATTGCATTTCATATTTCACCGCAGGTGATGTGAACTTTCTTATCTTAATCTATTAGCAATAATATTTTTGGCAACTTGTTCTTACTTTTATCAAAACTGGCCTGGAAAAGATACAAAATTTTGTTGTATGATCCTAATTTTTGTGAAAGGACTACAAAACCTCATAGTTAAGCTGAATTCTGTGATATAGTTCCTGATTTAAACCTGTCAAGAAATCATATAGAATTGTTGGCATCAACACTAATGGGTCGAAATCTCTTTGAGAAGGGAACTAGAATTTCTTCTTACCGCCGAAGAGAACAGGCTTTAAAGCGCTTGTTTTCTTAAAAAGGTACTTTAGTGGATTATACTGATGTTGATTCATTGCTGAGTGAATTAGGATATCGTCATGATCTTAAAGAATGGGATTTGTTTAGAGAGTTATCTGAAACCAGTTTAAAAGCCGTGCTTCTTCACACTGGGAATGAGAAACCACTAATCCCTCTTGCTTATATGGGAGTCATATGACAGCGATGATTTTGCTATCAGAAGTGCAATATCCACAGTATTTTTGGAACATTTAAAAGTTATGGCAACTTTATACTACTAGTTATTCTACTATACACATACTATATACAAAATTCCGTTGTTCTTTATGTCAGTGAAATAATAGAGATCGGAAAATCATTTTGTTAAGAAGCAGAGATCTGAGATCTGGACAAAGAACGTAATTTCTCAACCACTTATTAATCCTGAAAAGGTGTCTATTTCCCTTGTGTATCAACATGGATCAATGAAAACTTTTGCCAAGGCAATGCATGGAACTGATCCAGTCTTCTTTCTCCCAAAATAACGATGAAAATAACTTTTTATCTATATTCCTAATTTATCATCACATTGCTTCTGAAGCAAATAGAATTTTATGCAACTTTTCTATTGTTGCAATTACCTTGCGTAAAAACAGATTTTCTGGGCGGGCCGGCTAGACGGCTCATCTTTAGTAAGAATAGTTTGCTTCAGCTTCATAGGGGTATCAAGTTTCACAAGATGCATGTTATGTTACGTTGTCAACTATGACAATTGTTAAATGACTATCAATATATTTTAGTTAAAAATCACATGAATCATCATTATAGAACGACGTTTGGTTTTGTTTGAAGTAACGTATAAAATGTTCATGTCTAGTTTTATTTCTAAATAATGCTGATGCGCCAGATAAACTTATTCCAAATGCAAAAATGTATTCCATTTCGTTTACTTTACAGCCTCGTTATTCTTAATTTTTAGGGTAATTTTTGCAAAATAGTCGTAATCTTGATAACTTGCATATTTGTTTCCTCCTGCATGTGCGTTAGCTTAGAACAAATTGCAGTGACCGTTAACATGGAAAATAAGATCCGGTAGCATGTGAAAATTTTGCTTCAATAAACTCGTTTTAGAATGTTAGTTAAAGTATAACATACGGGATGTCATTGGATTCGTCATTCTATTTCTTTCCAAATATGTAAAGCTGTAAAGAATGCTTAAGATAAGAAACTTGGCATCACTTCCAGTGATACCGCATATGCAATTGAACGGCTGATTGCATCAAAAGGAAAGTACTCAAAATTAGAAACTTCCTTCCTTTTTCCGAAAACCCCAACTTCTGTCGATCGGTGTGGACACATTTTAGAAACTCACTATACCTGCTAGGATATAAAAATAGTGTGTTTTACACATATTCATAGAGCGTTGTAATGTAATGATAGCGATGTATTTGCGTATATACTCTTAGAATTATAAAATAGAGCATGGTGTTATATAGATTATTATCATAGTTTATAGTTATTGCATTAGTTTACACTGTCTTGACATATGCATTGGAGCCAACGCAACATTTGTCAGCAATAACGGTGAGATATTGCAGTTATGTAATAAATTCTTTTCACTATGAAGGTTTACTGTGCGTGCAGTATAACTAAAGAATAAAAACAAAGTTAATTTACCAATGGGAAAATCGTGAAAGAATAGGAAAATAATAACGAATATAAGTATTTACTGGGCCATGCTCGATAAATTAGTAGCTGCAAATTATACAGCTAGTTTTCATTAAGAGAAATGCACCTGCTTACTACGACTTCAAAAACATTCATTTATACATTTAAGCAAGTGTAGAGGCGAATATTATCAAAGTGATAACCAAACAACAAATACGTACGCTCCTTGTTACTACAATTTCTCAACTTCCAGAGTCATATATCTTGAAAGCTTGAAGATCTACATAGGTTAAAATGTGCATGCGACACTGTTGAGGTTTCGTCACACAGTGTTTATACTTGTCAGAATGAAAGTACGAGGTGGTATCTACAAGTTCCCGGAATCATACGCGTGAATAGACGCCGCGGATATATTCAAACACTACTACGTGGATTTGTGACATTCTTTGTGAGTCAGTATACCAAGTGACCTCATTGTAAGTAAACGCGTTCTTTGTTGGTGAATAATTTTCCATTGTTGTGTTTACTTGTATTTGCGATTTTTCAATAGCCAATTTAGGGCAACAGCGTATCTGTATCTGTAATCTGTAATTTCTACTTCATGTCCCAAGGCGGCTGAGGAAGGATATGAGAAGGAAACATCCACAGAAGCAAAGCAGGAACCACTCGGTCCCCACTACTGACACGTGCGGCCACTTCGCACAGCAGTTTCTGGCGAAGAACAATGTGGCAGTTGTTCCTCATCCAGCATATAAGCTTTGAAGGGTCAATTTTTTCTTTTGCTTCCAGATTGTTCAGTTAAGACAACCAAAAGTTGTGATTTCACATCTGAATTAGATTAGCGCTGTTTGCCGCTTCTTTTAACCTTTTGTGTTATAATTCGTGGTGGGTGGTTAGAGCTGAACTAGCAGAAATTTGTTTTTACTTGTTTAAATTTTTGCTCTTTCCATATAAACCAGTGAACATATATAGCAAATAATAATTATGTCAAGAATATTTAAATAGTCAAATACACCTACTAAGAATATACACATCGCGTTAACTTTTACCTTTATTACATATAAAATTAAATCTACTTACAATGTTCAAGTTTGAGTAGAATTGTTTGTACTTAAGAATACTAATATCAAGTAGTAAGTAAGAAAAAGCTGTAGCAGTTCAATAATGGTGTATATATATATGTATATATATACTTAACACACATTAATGATGTTAGTTAAAATTTTGCACTGATTAAGGCTTTTGCAATAAATTGTAAGTAAACTCGAAGTGAATATATACACTTATAGACATATCATGCGTGCGTTATTTAGGGGTATATTATTATATAAAAGCCAAAGTATCTTTAAGTTATTATAATATATATAAGTTATAACAACCTAAAGAAATATGCTTTGGTTTTCGTTTTTTATTAGTATTTGTTAGTGGAACCTGAATGTCTCTTAATATTGTTAACAGAATGATAATGCGAAAATAATAGAAGTTAAATCGTGCATAATGAGAATTACGAAAATAAATATCCGTCCGAATTTCAAAATTATCTTTTATACCTGACTTGATTGTGGTGCTGGAGCTGCATGACTAAGGGCGATAAGTACACTGAATGCACTCAATACACTGACATAACACTGCATGTTGGTTGACTAGACTAGACTATCACTCCTGGAAAACAAAAAAAAATTGTTAGAGTACTAAGTAATCTGTCAGTTGTTTTTAAACACGTAGAATCACACACACTTAATATTTTAATCCGTTTAAATAAATTGTTGCTAAGTTTTTGCAATTAGATTAAGGAAGCTTTGGTTATGAGTTGCTTGCCAACGATATGCGTAATAATTATATTTCTTTCTCCTCCTTTTTCATTTGTGCATTTCACAGTTTAAAATACTTAATAATAGAAATTTGAAACCTTTTAAAGCTTCTAATAGCACATATTTATTCTAAATTAATTACTTTCGTAACATTTACCATGTACCTATTATCTTATTTTGTTACTTCAACCGCGTAAGTAACTTTGTTGATTTTCTATGCTCATACCACAGAAGTCCTATTAAAACTACGAAAATTACTGCAAGAATTACAATAAAGAGAGATATAAATATAACATGGCGCTTATCTTAGCCATTTTCAGTTAAATCCGATTAATTTTCATCATTGAAAGACCATACTAAGCCACCACACATTTGTAAAACGGTATTCTGTTTTAGTAGAAAGGATTATGAAGATCTGATCTAACCTTAGGAGTAGTACCAGGATACTAATAACGTTTTGTAGTGATGATTGTTCAAGGTCGCGGCAAACAGAAATAGAAACACCAAGTTAATATTATAGAAAATCTAATTAAACGTAATATTATTTGTGTCAGCCGATGTTAACTATTAGTTCATAAATCGTGCAACATATAGCAACAAGTGAACAAACGAAATTCTGTAATAGCAGAAAGGATTATGCTGCTTCAGATTTTTTTTTGTTTTTCTATAAAGTTTAATTTATTCATATCTCGCAATGCTGTACAAGATTAAATTAGTTGAAATGGAATACGGTTTACTCATTTTTATGAAAAATGCTTTGTAACCTTCACTTTTACTTTAATCAATAGAAAGGTATTTAGATTATTATTCAAACTGGTATATGTGGATACAGATGTTAGCAGCAATGTTTTAATGAATTAATTGACAATTGAAATGTCGGATAGTATTTACAGTATATAGGTATGTAATACGTATATAATTACTACGTACAAAAGTGCATAATATGAATAAAAATAATAAATATTTTGTCCGATTTTTTCATTCAAGTGAACAGCATCTAATAAATTAAGTTATTATAGGAGAACTATTAATACAATTATCTTTCTGACTAAATTATTTTAATCAGGGATTTTACTTCTTATCGGTTAGAAGATAATTTCTTTCCTGAACAATCTAGAGAAAAAGCTTTCAAATAAAAAATATTTGGATAGAAATGCTACAAACATAAAATTATATTCAAATATACAATATAGAAGTTTGATTTTTTAACAGTAACAGTCTGTATATTATTGCGATTTTATACGATATACCTCTCTTTAATTTATGTCAACCTTCATCAATATTTGCTATAGCTATCTATCTTAGGTCTTGAAATACTTGGAGATTTTTGGAAAACGTCACTATTCTTTTGTAGCGGCTGATATTTTATATGCCTTACACGCTTGGCTGGTGATTCGAATTTTAGTCGATTCAGTGTTCTTGGAGTTACAGGCAATACATCGAAAAGTTTTTTATGTTAACTGGATTCTACAAGATGGACTGCGATGTTTGATTCATGCTATTTCTTTTTTATTAATGGAACACCCTACATATTTCTCCAGGATTTGTAATAGTTCTTTTGTAAACATTTTGCTGCACCTAAAACGTGTTGTTAAATTAATTATAAAGCTATGCGGATAAAATTCACAGAGTGCTGTGACCATAAATGTCTATTTTTATAAAGATATTCATTAAAAATAAACTGGAAATTTTAATTTCTGCAAACAATTTGATATTTATTCGAAGTGAACACCATATTGGTTCTCATAAAGTGTAATGCGATTTCTTGTATTTTACTGAATATTTGCTAACATCTAGGAAGTATTACTTTGTTACTACTCCATATTATGCGTTGCCTTATGAAATTCATCTAGGAATTGTTTAATAAATATTTCTATTTAATTATATTACGACATCTTTTAAACAACATTCAGTAGTTTTTATTATACTTCTTATTACTGTAAAAACTTAGTGTGCGGTGCTATGGAAATTAAAATTACTTCGAATAGATGATGGAATTGTACCAAAAAAGGCAACGTTGACACATTTACTTTAATAAATATCTTTAACCTAACAAATGTTGACAGCATTTTGTCACAGTACCCTACGTTTTTAAGGGAAAAGTTTATTTGTTTATTTAAAGTTTATTTAACTTCTTTATCATATTTTGTAAAAATATACATAGATTGTTTCGTTTGAAGAAATTGAACCAACATGAACTAAGCAACCATATCGATCATATTCTTGTAGAATCTGGTTGATATAAAAAAATGTTCGATGTATTGACAAAACGTGGTGAAAGTTGCAATGAATTGAAAACAGGTATCTAAACCGTAATGATATATAGAGTTTCGTCAAAAAAACCAAGTTCGTATTATGCGCAGCGGAAGCTGAACACTCTGTACATTTGAATATAATTTTATATTGAGCAGCATTCGCCTCGGAATATTTTTATTTCAAAACATTTTCTCTGTATTGCTTAAGAAAGGATTTATCGGTATATGTATAGTTAGACATTTAGATATTAAATCGAAGTAGTTTCTGGTGTTAATATTATTTTGCTTCCGTGACAGCAGCAAAGAAAAGTTACTGAAATTGTCATTCTTAACTGCTGATTGAAAAGTCTAACTATAAATTGCTATTTACGAAATGCATTACATAAAAACTAGTTAGTACATATGATTAGACAACAAAATAAACAATTACATTTATTTATAACACTTTCACTTAAAGAATCTAATTCAGAGTTTCATATCTGATTTATATGATATGATGAACTGTTACCGGATTTATTGAATATTTACATTACATAGTTTGTATGAAGGCTGCCGAAGGTTAAAAAACTAAAAAATAGGTATGTTATCTATAAAAAAAACTATATAATTTGAACAAACTTCCATAAGTAATTAATTGCAACAAAGTTCAATGAAGTAAAGAAGTAGCCACAATTAATAAAACTACCAAAAACATGCAAAGTGAAGGATTTAGTGACAAATACAACAACAAATAAAAGAATAATTTTCATTTTAAAAATTGTGGATTTCAGCAACACCAGTGTTACTTTCACGCGGATGTGAAAATGTATCCGGCTTTTAAATCTAGGCGATTAGTTTGTTCTCGAGGATTCCCCTATCTTGATTTTTTCCTCATTTATTTCTTGTAGAATATCATATACTCAAATGGAGTAAAAATTAAGAGAGTATTCGTTAGAAAATTGCTTTCGGCTGAAAATGACTAGTATAACGAAAATTGATTTATTAATGAATCTGAGTCTTATATGTGAGACAAATTACAGTAGACTATGAAGAACACATCACTAAGAAAGTAAACTGGGAATAGTGACTATTTATTACGATGAAAGGTCCAAGGTTGCTCAAATACGATTAAGGATAATTAATATGAAGCAAGTTACACAATACTTCTTCTTGCATGATATGGTACAGTAGTACCATGTTATACAATTTTCTTTTCGTAGTGTCAATTAAATTTTAATGGACGTCGTCTACCAAATTATTTATAAATTGTAAGTTGAAATTTCTCTATCGCATTTGCATAAATGTATAAACTTTGTACGTGCGTTACGTAACGCAACAAAATAAGTAAACGTGTGCTTAAATTTATTCGAATGTGTACTTGAGCTAAATATTAACGAGTTATCCGAGTTCAAATTGTCCTATTTTAGCTAATGCACAGAGAAAACACTTCAACATTTTTCATTAACTTTAGAAAGCCTGTTCGAAATTTAATTCGCTTTAAGGTAATTAACACAGTGCTTAGTCAGATGTTGGTCAACGCTTTTTTGTCCATATTTAGCAATAAATGTTGTGTAAATTTTTTTCCATTAATAAATTCGCTAATTATCCAATAGTTTTATCCTTACATGATATTTGCAATTGTAAATTTTGTATTACCACTTATATACAAACAAAAGTAAGAGAAAGGAATAATCAAAAGAACTTTTTTTCAAAATTGTGTATACAGGAACCGCTCAAAAATCTCGACAGAAAACAGAGAATTTTTTCGCTAAGAAGGAGAACCAAATCTCGGTACTAATTTGACAAATATTCTCGGTTGTGGACATCGCCAGTTGGGATATTTAGTTTGTATATCCATCTAATAGATAAAATACACCATTCCTTTAACTCTTTCCTAATAACTATTACCTAACTCTTTTATGCTTGGCCTGAAAATTTTTTTATCAACTGTGTAACGTCAATATTAATATCATTTGTTTACGGTAGCCATGGTAACCAAATAGTACTGACAGCAGAAACAATACTCAAATGCAGCACTCGTCCCTAACTACAAACATCAGCATTACACAAAACTGTTAGAAATATGCGGTGGATACAGAAAACATATACAGGGTGAGGGTGTCTTGCCAGAAAATTTGGCAGCACATTAAAACCGGCATGTACTATTGAATTTAATAATAATAATAATCTGACACTTCCAGTTATACCGAAATTATTGTCAACTTTGTTATTTTAAATAGAACTGCCTATATATTATTACATTTTTGAAGTCCTAATTCCGCTTTCTAACTATATTTAAAATATTTGGCCTTTACGAGTACTTTTATAAATGTGAAAGTGTTTAACCTGGTGTCAAAGTAAGTGTCAAAACTTATGGTTTTTAAATATAACTATTTGTTTTTCTCTATTTTACAAAACATTCATTACGCATCTAAAATTGATACTTCTCAAGATATTTCGGAAAATGTGTATTGTAACACAATTTCTTTATAAAAAAGTACCCGCCAATATATGTACTGACTAAGAATGCACCTATGTTGTTCTTTAAAACACAATCCACCTTGCGTATAGTTCGTAAGTTTGTTATACCTCTTAGGAAACAACCCAGAATTGATGAAATGTCACAGTTTTCAGATATAAATAATGCCGACGCGTTTAAATTATAGGAACAAAAATTACTATTTGGTTTGCTGCTCGGTATCCATAAAAATAGAAATCGTCACCGAACACAGTCAAACGAATAATTTTAAAAACTATTTCGGGTAAGGCAAAAATTCAGAAACATAGTCTCGAGAGCACTAATTATTTTTGGACATTATTTGGATAAATGAAGACAAATTTGCAAAGAATTGCAAAATTGCCTTCATTTCAAATTACCAAACAAGCACAATTCATATTACTAAAGTAATTCAAATCCCCACGCATTTAGAACGGAAAAATTCAACGTTTCCTTAATGCAGGATTGGTTTCTAATGGTCGGACATCTGCGAATTAAATATAATTTTAAAAGACTGTTCGCATTGGTAGATGGCCTTTTTTTTGGAACAAAATTGTGTTACAATACACATTTTTCTAAATATCTTGAAATATCTTTTGTTTTTTGTAAAATCACTTGTATAAGAAAGAAAAAATAGGAAGTTATATAAAAAAAGTTTTGATACTTTTTTGACAAATTTATTTGGCTAAGTTCTGCAAAATTTCCAATTTCCAAATTAAACACTTTCACAATTATAAAAGTTCACATGCACTCGTCCCATCTGCCAACAATTTTCAAAAAATGCAAATATTTCAAATATGGTTAGAAATAGGTACCTAGCTGTTTCATCAAACAAACCTTAAAATTGAATTAGGAAATCAAAAATGTAATAATATATAGGATGTTCCATTTAAAATAGCAAGGTTGACAGCAGATAACCAGTAGTGCTGGATTATTAAAAATAATTCAATACTGATAGCAAGCACTGTGGCGTAGAATGGTAAACAACACATAAGTATCGGCACCCTCCGCACCGCAGAAGTTTAATTTATTATATAGTAATATAATAAATTAAACCATTCGGTCACCGGTTGATGATGAGGACCATTCGTGTCCTCGAAACGGCTGTCCCGGACTATTTATTATATTACTATATAATAAATTAAACTTGTGTGGTGCGGAGGGTGCCGATACTTATGTGTTGTTTAAAAATAATTCAGTTCAATAGCACATGTTAGCTTCAGTGTGTTGCCAAGTTTTCAGAATTCTCCAGTGAATACTCTTTCATATAACGATCGATGCAATTTTCGTCGAGACACCGTATACGGTGCTATTTAAAAAATTACGTTATTGGTTTTTGAATTTGGTATGGTACATTTCGAAGGCGTTTCTAACATCATGTGTAGATAGAAGCAAGTATGCAATCTAAGCCCACAGCAATGCAATTTACGTTAGAATGTACTTGCATAATAAGTATGTCTGTATTTAATAAAAATATAAAAATCTCGAAGTCTGTTAAAAACAGACGTATGAAATGTACAGAAAGATGCTCTATAACATCTACTAAGTTATTAGAAAATTTTAGGCGCGATTTTACACTTCCAGAACGTTGGGGGATCTTGTATATGTGTAAATATGGTATTATGGGTTTTGCCTGCTTTAAGATTCGTAAATTCTTTTGTCTTCCCATGAATACATTACATTAATACATGAAACTAAAGTTGAAATAATGATCAAGGCAAACGAATTGCCTTAAATACAAATGTCACCATTGCAAACTGTAATTTATGCGGTTAAGCGATTTGATGCGGGAGTTGGCAAAACGATTGTACTATGTGTCATTTACGAAAGTTACCTAAAAAGCTTTGGAATAATTTTTTCGATATAGATGTAACCTTTCTATTGATTCTTCCATATTCGATGTGATGCTACGATAAATATTACAATTTATCTGGTATAAATTATCAGCATTATAAATTCTTCAATGTTTGTAATAAGTGTAAAAATAACTAAGGTTGGTAAACCAGTCAACCACAGTTATTTGTGATATTTATGACAATTTTCACATGGTTAATTAATTGAATATTGATGAAAAAGTTAGGCACGTATTAGTATTACCTGCCATACATTTTGTTCTGGTGTTGATTAAGCAATGTTTTTAGAAAACCGAAACCACCAGTAAGACCTTCTTACAAAATAACATAATGCTGTTGTAATTAGAAAATAACAAATGAATATGAACAATTACTTTGCAAAAATAGTTCTGTACGTTAACTTTCCTATAATCGATACAGTTTTACATACCAAAAACTGATTTTTTATTTTAAATAAAGTACTATAAAATAAGATTAAAAAAGGACAGAACTAAATTCCAGGCTTATCTCAACAACACCAGTCACTATTAAGTAAACATTTTTAAATAAATATTTCGATTTAATGTGATTGATGATTTACTTCAAAATTATATGAATTTCCTTAAATCAATTTATTGACAATAAACATTTCGTTATTTACTTAAAATGACAGTATGCTGATTATATCTGAGTATGGTAATACGTCTTCCACGCCTCATTAAGTGTTTCATAACGTAATTTCATCTTTATAATTATTAGTAACGCGTGGTGAACGGTAAAAGACCAAAATTCCAAAATAGAACGTATATGTATGTTTTATCTAGGAAGAGAGCAATTGCATAAACATAGTGTACACATATATCATCAACAACGCTATGACAATTATTATAGTTACATATTTATGTTACCTTTCAAATGAGAACCACATGTTTTAAGGCATGTACGACTTCTATAAAATCTATCTTAACTTCATGTAGGATTATGCCTGTATTTATCAAAATATTTATAAAAGAAATGTTTTCGATGTATTTCTCCCTCTCATTATTTGATTAGATAACAACATGTGTTAAATTTTTTTTGCTATGGAATTTTATAAAATTGCCAGTAATGCAGAAAATTCGAGCACCCTTTAAGACTAACTTGACACCCATTAAGCGCGTTTTATCTTCTACTGTATACAAGGTAAACATTTAAAATTGAAAGAGGCTGAAGAGTAAAGTAAAAACTGCCTTTTTAACGAAATCACCCTTCGTGCATTCCATGAGTCATGGGTATTTACTGTTATTCCATCCAAATTATGAAGCACAGTTTTGTTGACTTATTGCATCCTCAGTAGCGAATTCATAAGATTTGTAATTACTAATACTAATGTATTGAAACCTATGAAACACTCTACTTGGGTATATTCTATATCGTTTAATGTTATATTGATTAGTTTTTCACATACCAAAGCACAACCTATTATTAAGACAACCTAACTCCACTATATATCATATTTCAGAAAAGTTGTATGGCATGACCGTCAAAGCTGAATTACTTTTTGAAATCTCCTATGGTATGGTATGCTTTTACGGTCAAATACAATTATATAACATTATGACGGTGTAATTATTGGCTTTATGCTTTCGCGTTTTTTAGCGTTGTTTTAAGTATGATAATAATAATAATAATAATAGATGGCTTTATTGAAGCCAGTACACAAGTGTAGCAATAAAATAAAGCTACGGCAAACTATTTTTTTTTACCTTCTAATTTTCTAATTTAAAAATAGTTATCAAATTTTGACAGTGTAGTGTCATCTCCACCGACCAATTACTTGTTTTATCCGGTGTTGCCAAATCTACACTTCTTTTAAGTAATCCGTACAGCTTAACTAATGACTATACAACCGTTCTGAATTGAAATTGTTGAAATTAATCACAGAATTCCCCTATCTAATTTATATACAACAATTATATTGGGAGGTAGATCGTGTTATCATCTTCCTCAATAAATTAATTAATTTTGGTTTGAATGTTTCAAAAATGCTTGTGATTTAGAATATTTCCTGTAAATATCCACAGGTGAATGTAACATGGAGTACATCAACCATAAGGTAAACTCTTTGTTTTGCTTTGTATTTGAAAGTATGTCAATATGGTTTTCCAGATCCGGTTTTAACATTATTTTGTGTACTACAAATATGGAAATATTTATTTTTTCATGATTTACTAAGAAATAAATTACCGACCTCAGAAGAAATATACTTTATATTATTTCAGTATCAATGTTGTCCAACCTTCAGATCAGACAAGTTTATGTCTCCAAAAAATACATATTTTAGGTAATAGTAATGCAAAATAGAATATAAAAAATTCGTTTCCTAAGGAATTTTTTTCTATTTTGCGTTCATAACGACTTCATTGTGAAACTCAAATAACGTAATTTGCGTATCGAAATGAGTCTCTTTTCGATACGCAAAATTTCACTAACCGTTTTATCGACAAATTTCAATTTTTAAAATGTCAATGTGCTGCTCATGAAATTCCCTATACATATTGTTTTTTGTAAGTCACAAAATGTAAAATAGAAAAAATAGTATAAAGAACTCGTTCCATAAAACATTTGTCGTGTACGACAAAGCCACGTCTTATAGAATTCGTTCTTTAACATACTATTGTGGTACTTGTCCGTTTGAAAAGCTCGCTTCGTTTTTCAAATTTCGGAGGCGTGTGACTAATGTCGTCTTATGAAACTTGTTTTTTAATATTTTGCACTAGGAAAAATGCAATTGCTATTTCAATATTCTTCACGTAACTTTTTAAGCCTTAATTTAACCGAAATTGTATTTAAGCATCACAGATTGTTAATTGATGTAAATGAGACATGTTTATCTAATGTAATGATTCGGTCGAAAAATAAAGATTAGGGAACATCAAGAAATTATCTCAATTTTAATTCACATATATCGCATTTCACATATTACACAAAAAGAATGGATCCTTTTATCCTTTTTTAGTAAATCAAACAGCTTATTTTTCTCACAGAAGGAATGTATGAATATCTTCTATAACGTAGTACAACCGTTTTTTTATTTCAATTCGTTAATGCAAATAACAAGAAAATTTAAAACTTGCGGTAATGAGGCATGTGGAACCCAGTAGCAATGGCCGAAATAAATGGGAGGGCGAGGACACCGATTCGATTTCCCCCTGTATTTCTGTTGCGTAATACAATGTAGAACAATATACGAGCAAAATACACGTCATCATCCACCGCCGCTGGTTGAACCTCCTGACGTATTCAATAGAACCACTAATCATCATCACAAGTGATGCAAAGCTCATTAGAAGAGAAGATTTGGTTTAAAAATTTCATGTTGCAACAGTACCTATTCTGTTATCTATAAGGTGAAGTTTATTAACGCAAAGATATACAAAGCCATTAACAAGACTTCCACTTTCCTCCCGATTTTAATGACTTAAGAAAATTTCTTAGCAAAAATTTGCATGCATATGGTTTCGAAATATGAAGGCTCCCGGAGAGAATAGAAAGCTCTTTGAGAGTTTTAAGAGAAAGAGGCCTGTATCTATAAATAGCAGAACTATGTAAAATATAGGATGGAAACGGCTAGTATAGTATAGACATATGTAATGTATGAGTGAAGAATGGTCCACATCGGAAATCTGCGAATCAGGAATACAATGAGTGCCGGCAACATACGGAGTAGACGTCACACCAAAAAGGAATAGGGTTTAGAAATCGAGATACTAAAGGTATATACAGCATGCCTGCCAGACTGAGTAATTTAGTGAAAAATGTTTTCGAGTAAAAATTGTTTAAAAACCAGTCCTATATATAAATTTATATTTGGGTATACGTGTTATTTAATTTTGGCTACACACGGTAAAGGTATTTTCTGGTGAAATTATAAATTGTTAAAACATTTTTTTTTGATTATATATACCATACGAAAGCTATTAGAGAAGCACGTATTTTAAAACTATCGTCAACAATAAAATTATATTAAAATTAGAAATTGCGTTGACAAAAAATATGAGTGAAGAGTATCGACGAAATTTATTTGTATGTGCAAAAGTAACCTAAAAGTCTAAAATATATATTTAACTGAGCTATTCGGTAGAACTACTTGTATTAATTGTTTTTTCTATTATAGCAGTCCTAATATTGAATTAAATTGGTTCTGGCAAGTAAAACGAGATACGTAAAACACATTAGCTCGATCCAATAATATATTCAATTTCTTTGGTCATTTTCAAATACCGAATGGTTGAAGTCGAAAAAAGAATTAATTTCTTGCTGAACTTATTTGACACGAACTAATACTTACATTATGGCAAAAGACCATGTGACTATATATCAGGTTAGTTTTAAAAAAGGCAGAATATAGAAAATTATCTCTTCAAAATACAGTTATTTAGTGTGCATAGACATAAATTCTATTTTATGTCATGTATTTCGGATACACTAGCAACTGTTGAAGAGAATGTGACACAAACTGTTACTTCGATTCGATTTCAACGGTCAACGGTAAGTCTCTTTAAAACACTTAGGTTCCACTTTCGATTCTAAATACTTTCCAAAATCCGCATTTTCGCTGTCGCTTTCATTCGGTGACCGAATAATTTGTAGAGTAATGCACTCGCATTCTTATGCGAGTGCATTACACATCACATTAAAACCGGTATTTCGTACAGTTAGTAGCCCTACAGACCTATCACAATATATATATATATATATATATGTATACACATATATTACTACGAGCGTGAATAACCTCGGTCAATTACTCAATGAATGTTTGTAAAAAACTAAACAAGTTCGAAAGTGCTTAACTTCAAATGCCCAGCTAATAACTATCATTCAGGAATCTTGAATATATATATATGTTAGTTACATTTTTAATTTAAAATCTTAAAAATCGTTTTCTTCTTTATTCAAAACTAATTGCCGTCGAAGACAATATTTTCTCTTCATTTTCATTACATTGTTGTAATAAGAAGAGAAATTATTATCCTATTTACTTATGCTTGTAATCGAGCTTCTGCGAGGCGAGGCACCCCTGCCTCGATTTTACCCTAGTTTCCTTTTACGTTACTTCTTACACATAAGAATAACACCTATTCTGTATAAGAAGAGAGTCCAGTTAACAACCAGTTGCAAACCAAAATTCACAATCGGAGAATAGAATATACCATATTTCTTAAATTCAAAATTAATGAAACATATTTAGATGGGAATAAATAATTTTTAACTGAACGGCAACTTTCTAAACCTTTCAATGATTAAGAACAACGAATAAATATGAAAGTATGTGTAGGTAAATATATAAAAACGGGATAATGAATTATTTTGTATCCTTTTAACTTGAAAATAAAGAAAGGATAAGACTTTCGCTATGGATTCGAAAAAAGCTTTTACTTGAAGAACTACTATGATTAGTTACCAAAAATTCATTAACTAGCAAATTAAACACAGAATTTGAAAACATTTAATCAACGAAGTTTAAAACACAATCGGTTAGGGTTTTGCCTAGAAAACTGTAAAATGTCAAAATGTTAAAAGGAATATAATTAATAGATATAATAAAATTGCTTTTTTTAGCATTAAACACTATTTGATTTTGATTTAACTCTATTCGTTAAATAACAACATTTATTTAGATCCTGCTCTTTCAACTAACGATTAATCCTGAAAAGTTAATAATTTTTAAAAGAATTACAATTTTTGGCGACGCAATTTCTGGCCACTGAAAGTTTGCTATCTTATTTGATTAGTATTTACTTAGATTCGATTACTAACCTCGTCAACACCAGGAAAGATACTCTTACTCATGAGGAGGTCGGTGATGTGTCAGAGACCACCGACTCTTCTTCGCCAAGTTTGGAATAGTTAAAAACTTGCATTGATATATACACAAAATGAAGTATGTAGTGTCTGTTATTAAAGCGTAGTAATTATTTTATTAAATTTAGTTTAATTTTTAGCCTAAATTTAGTCGATATTGAACAGCAATAATTATCACAGTAATATTATAGATTTATTAATATACGGAAAACGTTTTCTTACTGCGAAATTAATAAATAATAAAAGTTTCAAGATTTCCAGATCAGAGTAAATTAAACTAAAATTTATTGTTCTTTTTGAGAAAATAACTTATAAAAGCTGCGTTAAATTGAAGCTAAAGTGACGAATCAGAACATATACAGATTTACAGTAAGAAGCTTAATACAATAAAACCGCTGGTACGTAATGATTTGCTTTATAAGATTTTCAGATTCATTTTATTTTAAAGTCTCAAAAACCATGTCAGTCGATTCTACGTTATTTGCACACATGGGTGTGTGATATCGATCCTATGGTTTTCTAAAGTAGGCCAAAAATAAATGTGGGCTGTATGCTACTCTAATCTGTTACTACCAGGTAACGCTGCGTACATTAAGGAAGCTAATGATAAATAGTCTTTCAAAAATCTTAAGAAATCTAGTAACATAGTCCAGCAGAGTCCAAAACGAGAAAAAAAATATATATGTGTATAGGTGAAATTATCATTTCGTAAATACATAGATGCGTTAGATTTGCATCAGTGAAAAGTGGTAAGGACACCAAAAGATATCTAAAATCCATAAATTTCCAAAACATATGTCTCGAAACATTTTTTGTATAGGGCATGGTGTACTGATGAATGATGATAATGAAGTGAAAAATGAGTAAAACATATTGATGGTTCTTTAGAATGAAAATAGAAAACACGAAATTGGTTGAAGCAAATTTAATGTCATATAATTCAGACTTAACGTTGACTAAGAAAATCCAATAATTTTTATATTCTATGGACTAAATAATTAAATTGCTTGGTTTAGAGTGTACAAGTGCAGCCTGTGTATCATTTTAAAAAAGTATTATTTTTAAAAAGTTAATTGCCAATATTATTTATATACTCAGTAAGGGAATTAATTCGTTTAATATCTTACATAAGCAAACCACGAAATTTCTTGCTATTCAATAAAAATAATAATACTTTAAATGTTATCTATCCTGCTGCTATTATAAAGTTGATGCAAAGTAAAATAAACGTGCTGGCGAAATGTGTATCTCATCACAAATTAACAAATCATCGTCAGCTACTTTCTCCTTTAAACGTGACTATAGGCAACGTCAAATGTGTCTTGAGGTATGCTAGATATTTGGAAATTTTGATATTTTGCAATACAAGGTTATTAATTTCCATTTAACTTTACTCTACCATGTGTGAAGTGTTGTGCGTTTGAGAATATTAAAATCGATTATAATTAATAGATCTATTGATGAATGAAGTGAGAGAAACACAAGTTAATGATAGAATCTATCAATAAAAATTACTCAATGTATAAACCAAAAATATAAAAATACAGATAGATTTTGAAAGAACTTAATTTAAATGAAAACATTAAAAGTTGGTAATATATATGCAAGGAGAATGATCCACTCTAAATATCTGATTTACATACATTCGATGACACAATCTTTACGAAAAGATTAACTAACATTTTTTAACAAAGAATGTGCCAAATATTTTATAAACTCTAATACCCACATTTAAAAACATTCGAAAGCAGCGCGGTCTTAAGTCATGTCTTAAAGTCAATAATTGCATAAGTGATTGAAATTAAATATAAAATGCTTCTAGAATTAATGTCTGGTAACTTTCTAATTGTGTTAAAATGGTTTCAAAAGCGCCAGTACTGTAGATGGACTGTTGTGTTTGTATTCCACTACAAATTTTAAATTCTTGCAGTATTTGTTATTGACCTATAGAAGTGTCTTTATCTATGACCATCACAATAATTACATTAATAATGGGTACTTATCCTACGGTAATACGTTATTACTCCAGTATGTAACTGTATCGCCATATATTTTTATTATTAGAGTTATATGTATTTTGTGCGTTTGTTTCGTTGTTTAAATTTTTCAGTGATCTACAATTGTAGAAATAAAAGCAATTGCTTTTATTGATATAAAAAATTGTTTGGCATATTATATTGAAGACATGTGCATGCAACATCCGTGCATAACGTGCTATATTGGTAGAAACATGCTTTATAAGCCTAGTATCACATAGTAATAAGAAATCTCTGATGTAGAACACCAATCTTACTTGAAAGGAAACCACGAGAGTAAAACGATACTCCTAAACGCGCTATTCTAGTTGCGTCGAAAGTTTTACACAATTAACATATGAATATTTGCCAATTCTGCTTTAACATGGTAAATAAACGAAATAAAAGTAAGTACTTAACTTATTGCCTAATACAACGCAAGTGTCAATTAACAAACTAATTATATTTAAAAAATAGGAACGTTATTCTTAATTTTAAAGTAGCCCGATTGAAATAAAGAAGCGTGTCTATAAGATGAAAGGAAAAGCAACTTATCACTTTCGAATGATACAGACATGCGAATAGAGACAATTTGCTAAAACTATTTAATGAATATATTATGCCGTTGAATAAAATATAGAACATCATCAGTGCTAAGCACATTTGAGCAGATCCGAAAAATTTAGCACGCACCTTTATTACTAGGTTTAATTTCAACCATAAATATATGCTCTAGAGGTTAATTTACTTACTGTTAAATAAATATTAAACAAACTACACTTTCACAGTGACTGAGACACAGTCTGGTATCAAGTTCGAAACTGAATGGAGATATCTCCCGCCATACGTTCTTTAAAAGTGCGACTATAGCGCTGCTACGTCATCTTTCTTAAGCAAAAATTAAATATTTTTCAGTTGTTTCACTTTATAAATTATATAAATATCTTTATATCAATAAGAATTTTTTTCTTCTAGAATAAGCTGCTCTACAAAATGAGTGTGAGAAAATGAGTTGGAGCTATTTTTCGTATCTTTTGAAGCATCTACGTATAGGTGCATAAATTTACGTACACAGGAAGTATTATCTGAACGAACTCCACAACTGGAACCATGTATCCGTTTCTGCAACTTAGACCAAGTTACTTTCAATTAACTCATATATTTTTTACTTAAACGGTCATAAAGTATGATAGTGAAATATTAAAGCTATTATTGAATACTCTTATATTTGAATGAAATGGGCAGTATGTGAAATTGTACAATGTAAAATATACTAAACATGGCTGTAATAATAAAAATAGTATGCAGATGCTTTTCTTCTAGCCACTCGTATTTAACTACCATGCAAAGTTACTATTTCTCTGGGAACGTCTCTAAAATATTAAATATAGGAGAACGTTTGAATCTATATTCGATATGGAAGTATCCAGGGTGAGTATTTGCGCCGGCTTGCAAATTTTCTGACTAGAGATTTTTCAAGATAGTTTCTTTCTTGTTGCGGGGCATAACATTATATTGAATCATACAGGGTATCCTATAAGTTCATGGTTACCCAGAGTTGTATTTTTGAAATATGTGATACGTTATTGCATTTTTTGAATCGTCTTTAAATTCTGGAGTAATTGCTAACGAGATGCGGGTAATATTATGTTAAATTGATGTGACGTATTTTTGTTGGAAAGTAATTTTTTAAGTGAAACATCCTGTGTATTATTTTAGTTTTGGGTTGTCCAGTAAAGCCGGCAATAGCCTTCTTTACCCTCTCCTCCAAGATTTTCAGAGAATAAATGGGACTGTTGTACACCATTGCACGACTCCAAACAAAGAAACCAATGGATGTTAGATCTGGAGTATATCCAAGATCCTATCTTCGCGAATATTTCCTACGAATGATAAAATATTTACGATAGCTAGTTCGTAACCTCCACAATGCACTAGGACCTTATCTAGTCGCTATCAACATGCTCGCATTTCTGCCACATTCTGACTATTAATAAATTCCATTGGGGCAGTTTGCAATCAATTTAAATATCCAATACAATTTGTAAATATGATACATATTGCTCCTCCCGAAAATTTCGCTTCATTAGTCCATGTTACATTAAACACACATGGATTGTGTATTTTAACTAGAATCCGTTTACAAAATTCTCTTCTCTGTCTAAATCAGCCTTTTCTAGAAATTGAAGGATGTCCCGAGAAGTATACCAGAACATTGAAGTAACTGGATTCTTTTACTGACCAAGACATTGCTTTTGTATGTTTACAAAATTTTCTTTTATTCTTTTAAGTTTTTTTGCTGTCAGTTTTGCTAAATGAGGATACTGATCATTAAATACTCTGTAAGTTCCATTAATTGTTTTATTACATTCAATATGTACATAAAATAAATTTAATACACGTTATTGCTGTACTCTGCCTTGGTTAGTAGCTTTTGACATGAATGCAAACGAAATATATTTATAATTAACTTAAGCAAAGTGCGTTTAGATGTAGGAAGTAAAATATGGTTTTCAAAACAAATGTGTTGTAAACCAAAATAGGATTTTTGCGAAATTGCGCTATTTTTTAACGGCTCTTAAACTTAAACTTTTAGGCGCTAGAGTGTGTGGTGGCTCAAATTTTTTTCGTTTGAATATCTCTTGGGGATTTCAGCAATACATCGAAGAATTTTTTATATCAATTAGATTGTATGATATCGTTACCAAGTTTGATTAATGTTGTTTGGTGGAACATCTATATATTATCCAAGAATCTAAAAGAGAAAAACAGGTTTACATAAAATATCCCAAACTAACATTTTTCAGTAGTATATAAAACAAAAACATACTGAAAGTTGAAACTATTTACCCATTATCACAGACGCGCTTCGCCGTTTACGGCTCATCAGTGTGTCCATGTTACATTTTTTTGTAGTTGATTTTTAAATAACTTAATGCTTCAAAGTATTGATTTTTCAAAAATTGTCAAAACACTCGCGATTTAGTAGATTGTGTTCTATTGTAACAATAATGAATGGAGCTGGGCGAAGTCTGAGGCAGGTTTCAAAGTTTCGGTGTTGATACAGGTTAAATTTTACAAAAAGAAGCGCCGTACACTTACAAGGAAAGCTCTCCAAGTGCCAAATTCAAAATCGGATGAAACTTGGTAGGAATGTAGAGTATGTTCAGATATGAAAAGGAAGCTTTTCTTTATCGGCGGATATTCGCTTTCCAAAAATTGATTCATTTTCATTTATTTCGATATAATTTTCGAACGGTAAGAGTTAAAGGTGATGTTTAAATATAAGTTATTTGATAGCCGAAGTTTCTTCATAACACGGTACTGCGGAAAATTAATCAACCTTCCGAGGGATGTTTCATCCCTTTAAAGTGAATTTACGTGGTTAAAAAGAATTCTCTTGCATATCTGAATATACTTTATATCCCTACCAAGTTTCATCCGATTCTGAATTTGACACCTGGAGAGCTTTCCTTATTAGTGCACTAGCGTCGTTTTTCATAAAAAGGAGAACATATGATCAGTGTGATTCGAGTAACTTATTAAATAATTCTTCATAAGAAAAATCTGTAATATCGGATTAATTTTCTATCTCCAAATTTAACTGAGCAAACTTTTAATTGGTCTTTAAACGTCTTTTTATATTTGATAACATTTCAAGCGCAATGTTATTTCTAACGCAGTTAGCAACCGTAGATGGCAACTCTGCATCATTAGTGGCACAATTATCCATAATAAAGCTATAAATCGAAGCTTTAACATAAGAAATCGTTAGGAGATAAATCAGATGGTGTTAGAGGCCAGTGAGTAGTAGTAGTTAACATCGGTCATTAAAGGTATTTTGCATGTACTCTGAAACGGCTGCAACCTTGTGACTAGGATATTTATCTTATATTATCTTGTCCAGCATAATATTTTCTAGGTTCTACAGGGAGTATGTTATTCTGCAAATGCTGTAAATATCTATTATATGGTTCGTAAGATGGATGTCCAAACATTCAGCTTTCGAATATGTTCATCATAAATAAGATATTTTTCGAAGACCAATATCGTGACACAGACAGATTATAACACCCATGTAAAACAAAACCAGGTAAACTAAACTAAGTATTTATTTTTAAGAAATTACTCGTTAATATGCTGGTCCATAACTTTCTCACAAAATTCGAGTTCGCGGTATTTGCCATTATTGGAGAAACTTCGGCAGTCTTAATTAACATCCTTTAAAACATAAAAGGGAAAAGTTGATTGTCATAGATTGTTACGTACTGGAGACAGGTTAATCGACTTAATTGAGTTATAATCAATAGTTTAACAGATAAGTAGTTATAGATTACACATATTATCATTGTCTGAAACTTGTGCCGGTCTTTTAGGTTATTGCTTATTCCATGCTTATTTTATTCGTTTTATTACTTATATCAATCGTTTGTAGCGAACGTTTACGAATACTTATAAGTTACCGCTAATATATTATATAATTGTTCGATTTTTATGTACCAGTTAGAGTTACCAAGCCCAGAGCATTATGGCTTACTGATACGTTGAAGTGTATGATAAAACTCCGCAATAACAATAAAAATGTTAGTAATGACTCATTTCTTTCCTATAGCCGTTCGAAATTTTCAGCGTTGCAAGGTAAGAAATGTTTTCTTTGAAATTGCGGTCTGCAATCTGATCGATAGGTGTTATCGAAGGTATTAGAAAAGCTAGTTCATTTTCAGATTCTAACCCATTGCAAAAAGGTATCCATTTCGCCACCTACACAATCCGGCTTCCACGCTAATCATAGTACTATTAAAAGTCACAGACGATACATTAAGAGGCACAGATACTAAAAAACTAACTAACAATTTTAGTACTTCTTGACTATAGCAAAGTTTTTAGCGACATTCATTTTGTTTTAATTCGAAAACTTCGGTATTTTGATTTTGATTCTAATTCCTTAGGTCTTATTAACTTTTTTTCTAAATGTAACTTCAACGTGGGAAGCTTGGTCATGAACTCTCGTCATTGCAACCGTTGACAGCGGGCATCCTACAGGAATCTCTCCTGGGCCATCTGTTGTTTTTCTTGTATGCCTCTGATTTTCACTCATTCATTGAAAATTGTGAAATTTACCAGTATACGCATGATACACAACTTTATAAATCTTTTACCGCACGATGCAATTCAAAGAATTAATGCTGATATCGCACAACTTTTGCGTCTTTCAGCAGCTCAGGTCAATCCCAAAGAATCATCTTTCATGATTTTCAACAGTTCTCGGAGTGTTGCTGCTGCTAGAATAGCTCTTGAGATTGAAGGAAGTGTTTTGCCTTATTCTGACAGTTGTGGGAACCGTGGTCTAGTACTTGATTTTGAACTTCAATTTCATAAATATTTATCATTTACCTTTATTAGATGTTCATATAACACTTTAAAGAAGTTCTATGGGTTTTAGGATATACTGAGTTAATTTAGCAAAAGCTTTTATTAACCGATTTACTTTATTTATTTAAAATGTCTTATTATCATGCGGTGTACGCTCTTACTCTAACTGTTAGAGACAGAAAGAGGTTTCAGGTCATCAAAACAGCAGTATCAAATTTGCGTTTGCATTCCGTAGATGGGATCACGTCTCTGGTGCCAGAATACAGGCTGGTTAGTTGGATTTAGATCAAAAATGGAAGTTGCTTTTGCTGAACTTAACACATTAAATTTTACTAACATTCGAAGCAGACTTTGTAGAAAGTCTACTAAATTTTGGGATTTGCACCGTGTTGGTACACGGAATGTAAATTTATTTTTAGTTCCACGTCATTGTATCACAGTGTTTCAAAGAAGCTTTTCATATAATTCCGCGAAGCTGTGCTATAATGGTTTACCCCACCAACTAAAATTTTTGAACATCTGCAACTTGTAGGTGTCTGCAAGGTGTAGAAAGTGTTTCCTAAAAGAGAGTGTACTTAAATTGGTTTGTAAAATTTACTCCATCCTTCGTAGCCCCAAGCAAGTGATTTGCTCTGACATTCATTTTGTTTGTTGTATTTTAGTTTATTTTGCTTTGGCTTAGTTTAAGTTAGGTTTAAGTTAATGTGCAACAACAGCATATGCTGAACTTCGCCCTTATTTGTTTTGTAATTAGATATGCATATTCGTTTACTATCTTTTTAGTAAAGTTCTGTTATTTTATTAACATTTGTGCTTGTATAGTTTAGTAAATAATCATTTTTCTGGGCTGGAGGCTAAAGGCCCTTGGGCCTTGGGCTTGAGGCCCTGAAGGAAGTGTGTATTTGCCTGGTGTACAGACGAAAATGATAATAATTATTCAATTCAAATATGGAATTATAGCAATAAAATGTGCAAGCAGCATTGTCCTTTGATTTTTAGTTCAAAGAAATCAGAGAAAGCTTACAGAGCTATGAACTTTATGAAAAATAGAACAGCTTGGTCCCATTTTTGTTTAAAAGACTTAAAAACAGGAACGTTTAATGGCTGCAGTCGGTCACTTGGTGGTTAGAATTGGCCAAAGCGAGTTCATTTAGTTCTAGGTAAGCATATGTTGAGTGGCCGTCGTATACGACTAAGACAGATCGTTCATCACTCGGAAGTAGTATGAGGACTTTCTCAAATATTTTAAAATATCCGTGTTTCTATCCAAACATTTGGGGGGGACAGCGTAAGCGATGATGCCTTCCACTGATCTCGGACTTTTTTTCTTTAAAAATGATGAAAAGGCGATGCTTGGCGACCAGAAGCATTAGTAGCCAGTACAAAAGTTATGTTTTCTCTCTCCGAGATACTCATAACCTTGGATTAGCCGTAACCCTTTTTTTTACAACGATCTTCAATTTTAACGGATCTATTTAGACTATTCCAGAGCAACGGTTGCGGTTTTCGAATTGACAGATGACATCTTTTGAAATTGATGAACCAGTCTTTACTTGTTATATCTTTTTTAAAATATGTTTCTATTCTATTTACTCTAAAGAATTGGGCTACTAAAACTTCTTTGCGGCAATTTAACCAGTGTTTTTACAGAAGTTGCCAAAACGTTTACGGGAAACGCAGTTCCGAGTCCTCTAGATATTTTAATGGCACCACGCGTACCGGTAATTCTGGAATACAACGTTGCAAAAGATATTCTGAACAACGAAAGCTAAATGTATATGAAGAGCTCTTTGTAATTTGATTTCATTGGAGTATTTGGGTTACATGACTATCCTTTTAACATAATTTTGCAGCATTTAAAATAAAGATAAATGTGGAAAATGTACGAAAACATTACATTTCCCCCAAACCCCAAAGTACAAAAGGTTTAGTTGTAATACTGGAAGCAGGATATCCAGTATTACAACTAAACAGTTGCAGAATGGATACCTATTTTGAAATAAATAGTTATAAATACCGTGCGCATATATATGTACATACCTCAATAATATATCAGTTGCTGCTCTGATGGCGCTATGTTTGCAGTACGAATGACTGTGTCCATGCATAGGTACGTTATAATGTCGTATGTTTGTTCGTAGGTAGTGTTTTTTCTCTCCTTGCATTGATTTTACCGTAAATGATCCCACCAATACCATGAGGAAGCTATTTTAGCATTATGTTTTTGGTTATTGTTTCTAAGCATTTTCTGATATGTTTTGTTATACATCATGGCAAGCCTGTGGGAATCGGCTACATGTGCAGTTTCCCAAAACATTTCTACGCACGTTATCTCGTGGTGAGCTGTTCAAGAACTACTTGAGAGATGATTTGTACAACAGTATATGGTTGATGTCACTGTTTTCTAAACGATGGCGCCAACAGATGTCTGGCTTATCGTTTCGAATGCTGTGCTGTGAGGCAGACATTAATACAAGGTGGAGTAAAAAACACTCTAGAAACCACGCTGATGACGCCAGATAGGCAGAAACGTGTTCATGGGTAGTGTGTCGTTTCTTTGCATTGTTTTTGTCGAAAATGATTCTATCAATAACATGCTGAAGCTATTTTAGTATTATTCTTTTTGGTTACTGTTTCTAGCCATTTTCTGATGTGTTTCTTATATTTGTGAACATTTTTATAAATGGTAACCTTACTTTTTAAATACGCATAATAGATGATTCGACAATATTCCTCATGATATATTCTTCTACAACTTAAGGCTAGTATTTGCGTATCTTGATGCGAACGACAAAAATTTCGTGCTAAAAGTAATACTTTCCTAGTAAATAAAATATTGATGTCAATAACAGATTGCGCAAGTAAAAAAGAAACAACAATAAATGCACAATAAAAATACACATGAAATTAGGAGGAAGGTAAGCGCTGGAAATATTAAAAGGAACGTACAATCTGTTGTCTTTGTTTCCATTGTCATGTAAGATCGATGCAGCGGTGTATCTACACCGCTCAATAATTTAAGTGAATATTATGAGAATTTCTAAATTGTATATGCAAAAATTATTTTACTTCATATGTTCTTGAACACCGAATAATTGCGATAATTTCTGGCTTACTCCCTCGCTTGTCCACGTGTTTTTTTTGAACAGCTTGTTGCTAAAAGGGATATCAGTAAGCGATCGTTTGGAACGTACTTGTGCTAGTTACATTGCAATAGTTATTAGTGAAACATCACGAGAGCACATTATTATACGACTGAAAAGTCGGCTAGAAACCGTACAATTCGATCAATTAGTGCGTTGGTCAAATGAGAGTTTATCTCAACAAGAAGTTGACAGCTTATTAAATGTTTCACAATGTGTCGTAAATCCATGAAATAGGTACATCTCTACTCGGTCCGCGGCGTACACGCATGGTGGAGGACGAGAACGGGCTACTACTTCTGCTGAAGACTGCTGGAGAATGGTACTCGTTGTAAGAAGAAATCTGATATATACGGCGTCAAGAATTAACAGACAAGCCACTGGATGAGCCATTTCTGGACAAATTGTTAGAAGAAGGTTGTACGTGCGTAATTTAAGGCAAAGAAACGTGCTACACACCCTCAGTTGACGAGGGAGCACCGTGCACGTAGATATCGTTGTCCTTTGATCGACGAGTTGAGTGTTGAGGAGGTAAAGGGAATTGATACAATGGAAAGTTTCTGATGCCAACGACTTATTTCGATAGAGGATCTGTTTATGTCTGGGAATACGTTTTGCTGGGCGCATTGTCTTAATGGTATTAATGAATACATCAATGACATCCGTAAGGTATCGCGACATGGTTGTAGAATCCCTCATTGTACTATTTGCTCATACAATTGATGAAAGAAATTGGTTCTAATCGATGACAATGCCTGTCTTTACCGTGCTAGAATTGCAAATGAACGGATAGAATTCTATAGTATTGAAAGAGCGGATTGTCCAGCCGGGTGCCGCGCCTGTCGAAGATTGATCAAAAATGAAATCGCGTCTTAACTTTAAAGCAATATTTGGAGATGTTTAAGCGCAATATGAATGTTTCTGCGGCGTTGCGTGGCTGTAGATGAGACATCAGTATAACCAAATGACTGTCAGCAAAATGGGTTTTTCGCAATGAAAATGCCGCAAAGAAGGGAAAAACGATTCCATCGGTCGTGAAAGTTATGGAGACGATTGTTTGGGAAATGCAAAGCAAAATGTTAATAAACTATTTGGACTCGACGCTAAACTAAAACGAAAAATTTGAGAAGAAGTACGGCTGCATTCGCTAGGTCCACAAAGCATGGATACTCAGTAAAGCAGCCGAAAAATAAAACCATCATTCAATTGTTCAGATTTTGAGCTTTCGCAATTATTTTATTGTTTTATCAGAAAATACCATTAGAGCTACAAGCAAATTACAACGTGTGGTGTAATAGATTCAAGATTACTTACAAGTGAGTACCGATTGGCAGAAAACAGAAAAATTAGGCATTACATTCAATTACGTTGTAGTATTAAAAAAAATAGTAACAGTTATCATTTAAGAATAACTTAAAAATTAAATTCAAAGATAACAAGATTTGTATGTCTAGACATGTGGAAAGAGCGCGGCAAAAGCGCACGAACACGAACAAAACAGCACGAACAGAATCGAGAGGTTCTGCAGAAAGTTGGAAACTGAAACCTCATTATATCTATAAATTTGAAAATGCGCGGTGCAAAATTCTTTGTTGTATTAAATACTGATAGTGTTAGAATTATGTATCATTTAAGTTGTGAGTATGCCTCATTCAGTTGAAAAAGACAAACAAATCTCGCAGGTCTTCGCATTTTCGTTGTAGGTACTTAAGAATTTCCATGGTACACTTCAGTTCTTAATTCTCTGGTGAAATAATGCCCAAAATATGATTTCCTATTTCCATTACAATACGGGTTGATAACATGATCGATACAGGTTGATCGGGAGGTAGTTAGACGTGTTACTGTGAAAGGAACACGTACTGTAGAATACCAATGTTATGGAGCGATGAATGACATCGAAAATGGTTAAACTATTAAACTAATGAGTAAAAGCCTACATTACAAATATATATATATTGTCTTATAAAGAACTTCATGGATGTATATTTTGTTTTAAAAATCACTAAAAGTGCGTACGCAGTATTCAAAAGCTATAAGCTTTAACATTGACTGAAGATTATATTTACTTTCTATATCTTGTTATTCTTGAAATGCTTAAGGAGGTTGTCTATAATACAGACTTCCATTCAGCTTAAAATAACTTTAAATGCTTAATCGAATATTATTACGTTTGATCAGTTGTTTTATATATTTTCAGTAAAAGTTCGGCTTGGTTCACTCAATATTACTCCGCAAAATTCTATTTATTGTTTCGAGGAAATCAGCTTGTAGATTTGTAATCTAACAAACGCTGGATTCAAACCTTCTTCTTTCAGTAGATGATATTATATTTAAAAGATATTTATTCGACATCAGTAGTAAATATATGATTCCGTTTACTACATCTAATACATACAATCCGTTACTATTTAGTATTTACCTTATGTCGTGAATGAAGTATGCCAAGGACTAATAAAATGAAGAAATAATAACCTAAGATTATTGTTTAACCGATATTTTAAGGCTTCAATTATCTAATTAGTAGTAAATTGGACAAGGGTCACATTTATAGTGGAACCAATAATTATTAAATAAATGCAGTTTTTTGGTTCTGTGGCATGGTAAGTGATCTCACATACAATTCGAAATTACCATCCACCTTAACAATCCCATTAACCATACTGCTTACAATTGTTTTGCAAACCAAGCGAACATACATTGCACATTCAAGTACACTACTTAGCAATTGAAGTGGATAATTAAATAATATCTAAAATATTAATATTTAAGTGATACTATAAGTGTACAGTATCTATAGTATATTTGTTATGACACTATGATATTAACTCAACAAGCAAAATAATGATAAAGTCACCAAAACGTTCTGTTAGCCGTTGGCAAATAACATTAGTATCGTATTGAACCACCTCTAGGTAGCCGTAGTGTCCTTACTCTAACGGACATACTTAAATTATTTTTGACGAGCTGATGCATTATGTCAAATACGGCGCAAAGTGTCAGTTAGTTGTTCTGTCTAGGGCGCCTGTTTGAGTAGGTTGATTTACCTCAACATTTTTGCCTAGAACTCACTGATACCCAATTTTTTTGTGAAGGAAGTTTTGCACATGTTCACTTGAGATATTAGCAATCTAATCTAATTAGATGTTCTATCTTTTTGACATTCTTCTCTTCTTCCATATTTCAGATATTAATCCATATACATACTTGCTTGCAACATCTCTCTATCATTACAACTGTCCTCCTCCTGTTCTACTAATCATGTTACATTCCTAATCCTTAGCTTTCTTTTCTCCTTATTTTTTTATTTCTCCTATTATCCTTATTTTCTCCTTATTTGTGTGTGTATTTGTGTTATTTGTGTGTATAAAAGTCCAAAGGTCTATTAAATAACTGGATATACAGACTAATTTTGAGAACCGGTTCATTAAATTCTACCAACATGTAATAAATTGAATTCTGAAACTCTGGTTATACTTAGTTACACGTACGGTGTATTTGTGTAATATTAGAGAAAATATTTTTATTTTTTCTAATATTACACTGCCGGCCGTATCGAAAATCGTTAGTAGTTTTATTCTAAATGCAAAGATGGACTTTTCGTTAGTTTTCGAGCCTACTTTCTATTATAAGGCTACTTTCGGTCACCGTCCGAGTTATTTTTGATTTCTTTAAAAAACATCGTTAACAATAACGGAAATGTATACTACCGAACGAGGAATGAGATCTTAGATGTAACCAACTTTCTTTAAATACAAGCGGATGCAAACTGCATCGATGCTTTAATTCATCGCTCGACATCGACCGATGAAATTAATCTTAAACAATGAATCCGAGGTATAAGATATTATTCGTCATGCGAAGAATCTAAAGAACAATGCGAATTATACAGCTATTCGCTAATGTTACAATCGAACCCTAGATGTCTGCGCAACCTAGAGAACCCCTACCTGAAACTCGAATTGGATTAGAGATTGTCCAAGGGTGAAAGCATCCTGAGAGTCAAGTACGTAATCAAAGTCCTAAGGATTGTCCAGTTAGGTTAGACCCACACAATTACAGTACTATATACAATGTGTTTCACTTTACATGAACCTAAACAAATTGTTTATTAATAATGAAATTAGTATAACATTTTTACCAGTGGTAGAAGCCATTACGATTAATATTCTTTTTTGAATTAATTTTTTTGTTTGAGTCTAAACCTGGCCAACTAAGAGTAAAATAAAAACTAGTGCTTCAAGTAAAGTCATAGTAGCGATGAGGATAGAGAAAGAGAGTGTTTAAAAAAGCTCAATTGTGTAACGTCCAGTCAAAACAAGAATACATTAAACATTAAATTATAATTAGATAGATTAGACAGATTAGGAGACTTTTTTAATGAAGTCGCCTTGAAGTAGAGTCGGTGATTGTCCTCTGTTTTCAGTACAACGTGTCGTAGCATTTCCTGGGAAATTTCACCGTGGGCTTGTCGGATCCTCTGGCATAGATCCTCTCTCTTAGGAGATGTTGTAAAGAACCATTATGTCCTATCCATCTTAAAGGAAAATTCTTGTCCCACCATGCTCGTCTATTCCTGCGTTATGAACTCAGGCTCTATCAAGATGTAAATTCAGCTCTCGTTTTACAATGAGTGGCAAATCTTTAATTGCATCCATTAATTCAGTTCCAGCAGCGTCAAAAAGGCGAAGGCGGACGTTGAGGATGTCTCGTGTTTTATGGAGTTTTACTATGGAGTATAGCGGCTTCTCGGCTGGAATGTATATTATCACCAACAAGTCGTGTAATTTCTACCTTCTCAGGAATAGTTAATCGTTTTGATACAGATATCACGTTTCAAACAAATTTCAATTTAGAATTTTTTCAATGAGTACGCAGAAATGTAGAAAAATTACAAAATTAATATTTAGAATAATTTAATGATCAGCAAGGATCTTTTTAGATACTTTTTTAGTCCTATCTTCCACAAAAGTATTTATCGTAGTGGCGTCTATTAATAAACAATTTATTTGGATGTCTTTATGTAAAGTGAAACACATTGTATACCTAGATATAGCCTTCGTTCTAAAACTAATGAATTTTATAGCTCTGCTCATATGAGCAACTGCGATTTTATAATTCGAGAATTTGTTGGTATTTGATTAAGTTCATAATTTCCTTGAGACAGGTGCATCAAAAGGTGGCGAAGCATTGTTGTGTTAAATCTGCTATTTAATCTTAACGACTGGATCTTACCTCTGTGTCTGAAACCGTCTCTACTACGCTGTAGCTGAACTGTTTTATTTGATTCCTTCTATTCCTGAATCAGTGAATCAGCTTATCCCTATCTATATTGTAGATGAGCCTAAATCATTGACACTGAATAAACTGAAGATTATTTACAGTGAAAAGACTGTACTTCATTTACAGTAAATGAAACATTAGATGAAACGTAGTTCATGCACAGTGAATGAGTTAAGTTCATTTGCCATAAATAAGTAAAGCTACTTACAAGAACCTACTTACTTAGTTTTAGTAAGGGTAGTTTTACTTCTATAGACGTCGTGCTCTGGACAGCCTTGTTTATTATGTATTTCATCAAGATATCTAACATTAAATACACTTATTTTTTAGATAGATATTACTTTAGATAACTAATATTAACTACGTAAACTATTTAAACGATGTTCTTCGTTTTATAAACTCACAGCACTTTATGTTTACTTAATAGGATCTATTTTCTTTATTCCAAATTCAATAGGCCATAGATCAGGGCTACAAAATAATAGCATGACTAACAATAAGTATTAAATAGAAATGCAGTTTAGAGGCTTTAGCATTTGTTGTTCTTTATAGAAATCTTTGCTTTTTTTTTTAAACTATATAAACATAAAAAAACTGTATTCGATAAAACTACAATATATCAAGAATAAACACAGTGAATCATAGTAGCAACACGTGTGTAATGAATATGTTAACAAGAAATGCAAACCTTAAAAACTATTCTGTCTAATGATATTCTGTGTCAGTGAGCAGTGTAAGCTGAACGATGGTTCAGTGATCATAAAATATATGCAAAATATGAAATCGTGAATTCATATCGAGCATAATACGGCAACACTCAAATATAATCTTTTCGTGATAGAGTATTGCTCCTTCGAGAAACGTTGGCTGCTAGCTTTTGACGCAAAGATGATGCAGCAAATTAAAATTTTATATCGGGACATTAGCTGCAACCGACAGTAGAGAATGTACACGCAGGGTACTACTTACGTAGGTTCAAGTACTACATAAACACAAAATGTGAATAGCAAAAATAAAGTAAGTTACTTACCTTCAAATACTTGAAATCCCCATGTTTGGAGCAGGTTTATAGAAATTTTATCATCTATTGCACAACACCCGAAACGTCATTAACGAAACTAAACTACAACTACAGTCGGCAAGAAGTGCAAACACTTGTGAACGGCGGTAAGCGACAAATGGATTTTGTCGGGAATGAATGTTTTACTTGGAATAGAGAAACAGTAATACAACAACGATTCGAAACCAACCCTTTATTGAGCACTAATAAATTCGGTATATTTACAAATTACATTTTTTATAAATAAATTTGTACATTAAATTCGCTTAAACCAGCAAACGCTCATGTGAACAGTTCACTTGAGACAAATAGACTTACTGTGTATTTGTGGCAGCGAAACTGCTTTTTCTTATATTTTATATGAACCGTTTCTTTGCTACAAACAAATTGACGTTTATTAGTAGCAAATGAATTTTCGCAAATGAACGAGAGTGGTTCCTTTGGTCAATATTTTTTTTGAGTATCTTAAATTACTTTTAGTGTTTTTTTTTAATACATTAAGTACTTTCGGTTGCATGTTATCCTAATCCCTGGCGATTTTAAAAGGCCGTCATTCAGTATCAGTAATCATATTAATTTTTTTTGTAGCAATTTTAGAGAGACTAGTAACCTACAACAGTTTAACACTGTTTATAATATTAATGAACGAGTACTAGAAGCCTGCCTTCATCCTGCACTTGTCTGCGAATTAAAATTATTCGTAACTCAGAAACTACCGTTTGCCGTGAATTGTTCTTCTAATGTATTTAATTTTAAGAAAGTTGCAAAGTATTTTGAATACGATTGACTAGTCTGCTCTGGAAACGGTAAACAGTATGGATGAAGCTTGTAATATCTTTTACGACATTCTACATGACGTATTTAATGCAGCAATGCAAATTTTCTACAAAGCAACATCGACAGTCCTCCATGGTATAATACCGACATTATTCAATTACAGAAAACTAAATCTACAATACTGTCTAAATATAAAAAGCACAAAACTCAATATTATTATGACCAATCTTTTGGGAGAATATTTTCAAGGGGTGTACCTCGAATCGTGGATTACTAATTTGCCTGCTTTTGATGATGTGTCGAATACTATTATCACCCTTACCTCTATCGCTCCGTAGGAAATTGAGCTAGCTCCTAAAAAATTCAGAAACTCGTTTACAGCGGGTTCAAATGGCATGTTTACCTTGTACTAAACAAATCCTTCAGATATTGGCAATTATCTTCTAATCTCTTTACTTTGTAACTCCTCTAAAACTGTTGAGCTTACTTTTTATTCGCTTTTTTATGCAGAACTTTATATCAACATCGATTTATTCACCAAGGGTCTACAGTGCGTACATAATCTGCACTCAAAGCTTTGGATAGAATGGACTAGGTGGATGCAATGTACCTGGACATCCAAGAGGCGTTCGGCCAGATTGATCATGGTGAGGTTCTTCTACAGTGAGTTCTAGGTATGTGCTATCTATGTTATAGAAACTGCACATCCTGTAACAATGAAGTTATTTCCGACATAGTACAGAGCTGAAGCCTCGATCCTCTAAAATATTTCTCCTTTGTATTAATAACATCTCTAACTCTCTTAACAAGGGAATTCTTATGTACGCTGACATTGTTAAACTTTTCTCCAACATTCGTATATTGATAGAATTTTCTTTTGGTCCAGAATGAATAGATTGTCGCTGAATATATCTAAATGTACTACCGTAACATTTACAAAACGCCTACAATCTATCACCTTGTAATACAATATTGACGGTACTAGAAGCGATTGCATCAAATAATGATCTGGGCGTACTTTTCGATTCAGCTTTATCCCTTTTTGGTCATTTTACCAAATTAGCACCGAAACCACATAAAATATGTGGCTTTGCCTATCGTAATTGCAAAGATTTTCACAGTTTAAACATTCTATCCACGTTATTTCTCTGGCTTGACGTCTCCAATTTATATATGAGATACATCAACTCAATCAGTACAAAGGAGATTTTTAAAATTCACATATTTCTAGAACTAGCATCACAATGACTTGTTGAATAGGTATAGGAAGAATCATCTATTCTTTGTTACAAAATAGAATCGAATAGTGCGTGGCTATTAAACAAAAGCAATTTTCTTGTTTGCCGAGTTAATTCCAGATCATCAGGATAAATGTGTTAAGGACATTCCTCCTTAATTATTTAATTTGTAATTTTTCCTGGATTTATATCTTTTGTTTATTTATTATTTTGCTTGTATATTGAATGAATTGTAAATTTTTATGTATTTATGTATATTTTACTAGGCTGCCATGTATTTTTGTAATTGGGTGTAAAACCAGTTGGAAAATATATCGCAGCTATTGTAACATGATAGTTCGAATATCTTCTCCTTATGGTCTGTGTGCTTCATCTGCATGGTTTGTATGATCGTACAAGACATCCTACAAATATACAGGCTGTCCTGCCGAACTGTTCTCTTAGAAATTTGCAGATGTTTAACAGATTTTTGGTTATTAATATTTTGGGGATGGATGTAGTTGCTCATGATCTCTTAAAGTAAAATATTTCTATGAATCTTTCATTCTTCGTTCATTAAAGGAATGCCTCTATCAACTTATCATCAAATGGAACCATTCATTGAAAATTCCGTTTTTGGATTGCATATGAAACTTTAAGGCAATTTTCATAAAAAATTCTCTGTGTGTAGATAACTATTTTAGAGTATCTGCAGTTATTTTAAAGAAGGTGCACTTATCACCAAGGAGAGTATCTAACGCCAGTACTATAAACGGCAGAAGGTTCTTACGTGGGATGTAAAAAGTAGAGCCTTAAATGAATTTATCAGGTTTCTTTTTCTTTTGGGATTTTCATGGTATAATGTAACATCAACCTCTGCATCTTTTTATTTCAGAACCTATCACTGTTAGTTTTTTCGTCAGCTATCGTATTCAGTTTGTTTCAAAATTTATTATAATAAGGGGGCTATGAAAATGAAACCTGATGTACATAAACAATATATTCTTTGCTTTAAAGTGTTAACTTATCCATTCAAATAATTCTTGTAATAAATTCAGGGTCTTCCTGCCTACGGGCAAACATTCTTTCACGACATTCGTATTTTATCGCTCGGATGCAATACTTGAACTGTTAAATTGTGAATAGGAAGCCTTGATACTCCAGGGTCTTGTTCGTATGGAAGTTTGTGGCATCTGCTGTTACACACATGAGTTCTATTGATTAGTATAAGCGGATGTTGAATGTTAGAATCAAGTAGCTGTTAACAGTTTATACGTTTCTAATGAGATAGTTTGGGGGTAAAGCTATTCCATCAAACAATCCCATTAGAAACTTATAAACTGTTAATAGTTACTTGAATCTGATTTTCAACATCAAGAGCTTCGTACTTTTTACATGGGATAACGGCCCAACGGAGTATATAAGCTTTAAGCCGTGCCATATTCTCAAAAACTTTACTTGATTAGTTATATTGGATAGTGCTATTGGATTTTTTTTTTAATTTTGTTTATTTTCTGGTATAGATTGCTTGATTTAACTTATTTATTTCAACAATACAAATAAATGTTTAGAATGCAAATTTTTACAATTACGAATTTAGCACCACAACTTTGCACTCTTGTTGGTGGAGTAAGCTTAGATAAATTATTACCTACTTAGTTGCAAAAATTCAATTTCGAATTTTCTGCAATCTAGATAAAATAGTTCTGTAAGTAAACACATTGTTCATAGTCCCATACATAATAAATTTTGCTTTTTGCTATATTTAATAGCCTAGCAACTAACTTAAGTATATAGGATAAAAAATCAATTTTATTCAACAATTGTTACATACATTTAAAATAGATAATTTGTTTTTCACGATGATTATATGAATATGCTTACCAACTTTTACTAACCAGAATATGTATTCCTTTAAAGGTATTGGATATTTGGTTTTTATAGCATATGTAATTGCAACGTCAGATTAGGATAGTAAGGAATATAGGTATTTTTTACTTCCACCGTAACTTCCTACGAATTCCCTTGTTATTAATTTACCTTAACGAATTTTCACTTTTGTATAAACTAAGGAAGATAAAGAATTGTATGCATTATATAACTGAATAGCTCGCACTCCCTACTATCACAATATTAATTACTGTTTAAATTTCGCGTTTTTCCTTCGGAATCGGGATATGTAGTATAGTATTATTTACAATAAATATAAATAAAACAATAGAACCAGCCCAAAGTCTCAACCAAAATTATTTATAAGCATGAAGTCGCTAACTTAAAAAGACGCAAAATTGCTTATAGCTAAGAACCAAGCAGTACCCTTGTTGTAGCGTAAAATATATGTATACACATGCATGTACGTGCAAACAGTCGATAATACTGCGGATACATTTAACTTTCTAATTTGAGCAGTACAAAGAATTCCCTGGATTGCGATAGGTGACTTAATGCCCGATAAAATAAGAAACCCTATTATACATTCAGATAAAGTATTTTTTTACACGTAGATGCTTACCTTGATAGTATAAAACAGTGCAAACTGAAAGTACAAGCTTAATCAGAGATATATTTACATTTACTCTCGTTATATAATAACAACTAAGACGAGTGGAAAATTTGTGGAAACATTTGAATCATATATTTTAACATGAAATGGATGCATTTGGTGCATTCCGTAGATACATCATATACTCAACACCTTTCTAATGACCACTCGTTACCTAATCTTAACCAATCCACACAACAATTTTTATTGATAAATTTGGAAGCGTTTGGAATACTTTCTTTTGGATACGTGGTTTTTAACAACAGAAACTGTTGTAACTCGATAATCACAAAACAGGTTACTTTCATAATCTGGAGATGAATGAAATGTAGTCAAGAATCTTTAGTGATGTAAAAATATACAGAGCGTTCCATTTAAAAAAGTAGATTTTACTGTGCCACATTTTTTATAACGCACTCAGTATACCGGAGTATATTTTCTAAAGGTGCACAATTAACATTTCACAGGAAACAAATTGTCCGAAGAAAATACGGAGTCTAAGTTCTGGATGGATTTTGTACCAAAAACGGATTGTATTAGCCGGAACGAAGCATATTTTTGTTTCGGGCAAAGTTTCATTAAAAACAGAGGTAACTAACTAACTCCGAATTTAATCTGCAAATATGTGAATTACATTTTCTCCCTACGGAGTTGTGTTTTTGCGAAATACGCGTTTTTATTTCCCCAACACGACGCCAAAAAGGAGAAAAGTAACTCCTCAAGGGAGAAATCTTCTTCCGAGTTTTGTTAACTGTGTAATCCTCTACTAAACGCATGCACAAGTGACACAATTTATTCTACTTAAAAGTATGTGATGGAAATGACAGACGTTGAATATTAAAGTTAAATACAAAAATCCCAAAAGGTAGGTAAAGTTTACTAGGAACAATATTATCAAGGCAGGGGTAGATACTATAAGGTAGGTAATTTATGTATAATTGTTTCACACTTACAATTTTTATTCTTTATTAAAATAAACGGCCGTTTTGTTGTGTACAGCATTTACAATTTGTAAGCTACTTAGGAAAGTAAATCGAAAATCGAAATCGCCCTGCCGATGATATTCTGCGTTCGAAATAAATGTACCTTCTTTACAGATTGGGACAACGCCAAAAATGATATAATGGCATTAACCCATCTTTTTCCGGGCAGAGTAAGTGACAGTATTGGATTAAAATAAAGGAATACATCCGAAACAGTAGACACACTCATCGTAATTCATATCGTATCCCCAGAAGTAAATTGCGTAACTAAAAACAAGCTGCTAACCGCACACTTCAGTATAATTGATGCATCTAAACAAACTATTCTGGAACGTCACATTTATAGGATTTTCTACTAAATGGGAAATAAGTTTACATTATGTACATTGAAAACTAAACATCCTGCACCCTGTGCAATATCTTCAATTTTGTCTTGTGCAAATTTGCTTCTAAACACATTTCATCTGAAAACTTTCTTTAATTACCATTTTCCACACACACACTCGGCAAATACATTGAATGAACAACTAACAAATAGTACGCGTAAACCTTATGTAATAATTAAAACAAAATTAAAATGGTTTCTGTTCTAACCTAATGTACGTCTAAGAAAGACAGTCATCACACCTACCATACTGTGTTGTTAAATGGAGAAATTGTTGTCAAAAATATTCAAATTTAATGTGGGTAATGAAAGACCATTAATATGCGATTATTGAAGTCAATAGAACATCCATTCACGGTATGTAAATAAATAGATCTTTGTTAAGACTACTGCAATAAAATGCAAGTGACGATATTAATTAAATAACTTCAGCAACAACAGCAGTATAACTGAAAAAATCAGTTTCATTGCTCAAGATGATGTTTGGATATTAGCCTTAGCGAACTGTTATGGTTTTAGTGAAGTGTTTCAGTCAGTATTTCAGTGCTACAGCGTTCGAGTATTACATTCAAAGCCGACATATTATCGTGTATTAAATCCTATATTTTGACCAGCTTAAGAGTATTAGCGAATTCCTGGCAACTTTGATGCCGCATAAAATACTTTATAATATCGGGTATAATCAAAAGTTTTTGTAAGTAATAAATCTCTAGAAATATTTCACTCTTTTTTTTCACTATGAAATTGTAAAAACAAATATTGGGAATAACTTTAATTATCTCAGTATTAATGAAACCACCACCAAGTTTCAATAAACTTAACACAGAGAAAGGATTAATTAAAACTAATGAAATCTCAAACCCATCAGGGTATTCTTGTTCATCAACATCATGTATGATTCATCATCTTATTTTATCCTCGCAAGCTACGAAAAATTATAATCTTGAGGCGAAACAACCGACAGGGTGAGTCGGCGGGAACGAACCAAACTCCAGCAGCGTTTGAACACATAAACATAATGTAAAAAACAATAAATCGGATACGTTCTACATTAAAAGTATTTTTTGCTTCTTATTACATGGCGTACCCGCTACTTGAATCAATCCTTTCCATGCTGAAAATCATCATTTCATCAAGTCAAGCAACATCTAGACGATAGGTTTCCAGGGCTTTGGACTGGTTGCGGCGGTCCTATTAGTTGACCTTCAAGATCTCCAGACCTCACACCAGTAGACTGTTGCTTATACGGCTGGTTCAAAGTTGAAGCTTAAAGATCAACACTCGGCATGTGATATATGTCGTAGACGAAGCATGAAGCGTTTAGATATCAATTGCCGTATTTTTACATACATGATTAAAAAGTGTTAACGTATGAAATTTTGATTACTTGTAATTAGGCTATAACTTGAAAACAAATTAAAATCCTCGTGTACAATATACTGATAGAGTTTGGTCCGTTTCTCCCGAGTCAGCCTGTATATATAACTTAAAAAATGTCTTAGTTAGCACTCTTTACCAATGGCTGTGGCACATGATTAGTTACAAGCACAATTATTAAAGAAAAGTGTGTAACTTTGTAATTTCAAAAACGTTTTATTCGAAAACAGTACGTGTAGGTTTCTTCACTATTAATGCGATAAAATAAGTACAAAAATTCCATGTAATTATCCACACGCATCTAGTCGTACAGTTCATCAAATATTATGTTTTACTATCTGTTCTATCTTGATTCACTATTCGCCCGACTGTAAGCTTACACACGGGCCTTGCAAATTGTTAAAAGTAATATTATTAATAATTGCGTATTATATCATTTATAGGTATTGCAGGTATATCCTGCCTTTAAATTGGAACTTCGCGCAATAAAGACTTCAGTATTTCTATCTACATAGTTAACAATAGAAGAAGCAAAAACTCAAAAAAATAGTACATAATTTATTCTAGAAATGGATGTTTTATCCAAATCGCAGGTGATAAGTATGTTATTTCCGCTTATAATTGCGTTTCCGACGCCTTGGACTAATTCAGAAAACTTTGTAGATCAAGTAAGTAACTAGCTTTTGATGTTATGTCTTAGGGTTATCCTACATCTAATGTCTCAGCTACTTGTTAACAAGCAGAAAACAGCTGCTGATCGGTGAGTGGTGCATGAGATATCCGACTATCCTTAAGTTCCCCATTTAGGCAGGCTTGTATCACAACATTCAATTCAACCAAATATGTAAATGTCCTTTTAAAGAGTAGCTTCATTTGAAATTCAAAAAATGATTAATTGTATATTATAGATATATAACGCATCTGATAAACGTTAGAAGATCTGTGTAACAAAGTAACTTGGAAACGTTAGGTTTTTCAAGTGGAGCATCCTATTTATGATTACATCTTGGGATATTCTTCTTCAATTCATGTCAATTGTCTTCCATCTACCTCTCTGCAAAATGCCCTTATTTCTTTAACGGTCGATATCTGAAACACCTTACACGCTAGAATACTGATTCTAATTTTGTTCGCTTGGCTATTTCATGGAGTTTTCGCCAATATATCGAGTAATTTTTTATATCAACTAGATTCTATAAAAAACTAATCGATATCGTTTCCAAATTTCTTTAAATAGAATACCCTCCACATTTTTTCAGATTCTCATAGAGAAGCTTTTCTAGAAATTTCTTATAATCGTTTACTTGTACCTACAATCAAAAAAAATAGAAATAAATATTATTAGAAAAACGAAAGTTTATAGTATTTCGTTGCAGCGCTCTATGAATTTTAGTAAAAAGAGCTAGTGGGATGTTTAATTTCCAAAAGGTAGCTACAGAGAAATCACCGCACAAATGCAGAGCTACTGGGAAGTCACCGCTCTTCTAGGCGTCTAAGATATCGGCCGTTAAAAAAGCGGAATTTCACAAAAATCTCCAATTATGTCAATTATTTCAAAAACTATGATAGATAGATACATGAAACATTGAACAAAGTTGACATTAATTATGGAGGCGCACCCAAAAATGTGATAATATAATTTAAATTACTCAGAGAAGGAATGATCTTCCACCCACGCACTAAGCGGGCACGCTGTGTACTAGAAATATTCGTTTTATACCTAACCGCGTTATGAAATTTGTTATAGTTAATTGAAATAGCTACGAAAAAGTATAAAACATTAGTTCATTGATATCCGTTTCTTTGTCTCAATACTATTAACTCACACATTTATGTAAACCTACATTGATTATTAGTCATAGAAGTTTATTAGTCAAGAATATACAAAGGTGAATTATTAATATATACCTACAACTGGAAATAAAATACAAATTTTATTTATAATTAGCGATTGTATTGCAATTATTAGTTTGCTAAAGAACCTGTTTTATTGCATTTATTGAAATATAGTTGCAATAACTATATAGGTAACGATAAAATACAATAACATTTCCCACTTTCAATTAGCTCGGTTTCTTGGTAACTACATTTTTAATTAAATTGACATATACTTTACTTACATTACAAGGTAATATTAGTTACCTTTCACATTGCTGACAGATTTTAGTTATACTCACTCGCACAGATGCAGTGATTCATATCGTATCAAAGGCGATTCACATATTGAGAAACAAACTTCATATAAGTTTTTGAAACATATACACAATTTCTTACAAATACTATAAATGCTTGTTACTTTAAATACCGCCATCTTAGCGATCTTGTCTAAATCCTTTTTGCTTCGACGAAGGTTTTCGGCTCAAATATTTTTCTATCGATTATATCAGATTAACAATTTCTTTGATTAATTAGTTTTTGTTAAGTGTATCAGATTAAATTACCACTACATATGAAACTGTGAAAGCTGTATGTAGGTATTCTAAGAAACCTACACAAAATTATCATATTCTGATAGTACTTACAACCATTTCAATACGCGATTTTTCGATAATCCATAAACCTGGAATGTCGATCAGATTACACTAGGTAAGCATATCGAAATCCGTGCTATGCCTGTGAAATTGTTCCTCGATTCTTGGCAAAAAATGATCCTAATGTTGAACTGTCAATTAAGTTTTGTGAAGAATACGATATGAAATAATTATGCTCTCGTACTGAGTTCTTAGTAATGTTTGCCAAAACGTGTTGTTAGTCTGTGATGTACTGATTATGGTTGAAGTGGTAGATAGACATACTATTTACACCTAGTATCAAAATGTAAAGTTAGAATTCAGAAGAAATCAACGATGCGTGTGGGCGGTCGGAATGTTAAAACAATGCTAACAAAGGGATAGCAATGGAATCTGATATGATGATATCAAGTACTGTACTTACACACAAGGCAGAACATGAGATAACATGGCTTGTACCGAAAGACAACAGGAAATCCGATTAACCTTGTCTTAATATCTATAAAATTACAAAATATAACAGAAAACATGTAATAAAAATGTAAAGTCATACCGTAGCACTAATCCACTAATTGATTATATATTATTGATTGTCAAAACAAGATTGGAAATCCAAAGGCAACAAAGAGAACTTACTAGACCTAATTGGAATCGGAAATCTAAAAATAAAAGAAAAAGAAGATTAGGCAACCAAAATAGATAAGAAAAAATGGGAGGAATACTATACAAAATTACGAGGCTAGGTAGAAGACAAAAAGACCGACAGTGGATGCGTTTCATATAATGACACCGATAATCGGGATATGTCACTAATACGTACATATTTATAAAGTTCCTATAAGCCTTCGACAGTGTAGACAGAAATACACTTTTGAAATGGGAGTTTCACAAAAACTACTCAAACTGATCCAAATGCAAATTGAACACGCGAGAGCAAAAGAAATAAAAGCAGAGTGGGCAACAGAATAAATTCTAATAAACAGGCGTGCGACAAAGGCATGCACTATCCACTATCCCTTTTAATATAGCTCTAAATCAAGCGATTAAAGCAACATACATTAAAAGGATTAAATGCAGTTGTGAGCGTATGCTGACGGCTTGGTAATAGCAGTAAGGTGTAGAGGGAGTATGGTAACGATATTTAATAGGATCGTTGATGAAACGAAAAAGCGGGCACTTGCAATTAATGAAACGAAGATACAATTAATGAGGAACGCAAAGACCATAAAACTAGGAAAGATAAGAATTGGATCGTTTGAGTTTGAAGAGCTAGATACCATCAAGTATCTTCGTACAAATATAGAAGGAAGAAGATACTTATAGAAAGAAGAAGACAAATATAGAAGAAGAAGAAGAGGAGGATTAAAAATAACCAAAGAATTCAAGCTGGACACACAGCCTATTACAAATACAAGGATCTACCTAAAAGTAGAGGAATATCATATAAAACAAAAATTAGGGTTTATAAAGGAGCAATAAGATCAATCGTGACTTGCACGGTAGAGAAGATGGAGAAAGATCCGCCCAATCAAGAGCAACGGATTCAAAAGAATACATGGAAATATTAGCCACGATAGGGGAAAGAGGAGAGCCCATGGCAGCACCAGATAACTGTTTGAAAAATTGTTCTCGGAGCATGAAATACGTGGAAGTGAGACATTTTTCCAAAACAAAACATCAAAACGATCTTCAAACCCCTCCCTCTATTCGTCGAAGCTATTTTCAAGTTTTGTAAGAACATATTCGGCCATAAACCTCATAGGCGCCACTTCTGTTAATATTTCTTCCCATCTGTACAACTGACAGCGATTTCATTTTTTTTTAAATTATATGTCACACTTTTTACAGAACGTCGTTATGTTCTACTGCTTTTCCAGTATTCTACAGCTTTCGTTTTGTAATCTAGGTAAATAATACTACTTCCTTTTTCAAAAACATATAATATTTTCTAAGTTGTCTTCATCTTCTGCTAGATCTTCCACAAATTGCGCTTAGTACGGCTCTTCTAACTTCTTCAAACTTCAATTCTGTTTAAAGGCATCATGTAATTCGATTTATTCAGACGTCAAACGACCTACTGCGCTGCCAATGTTGGCTACCTTGAAATGTTGCAAGTAACATGTTTAACGCATTAGTTATATTAATTACTGCCATCTAAATTTGTTATGCAACATTAACTTTACGCAATTCCGATCCTCTATTTTTTCCGAAAATAATTTGCGTAATCTTTAATTATGTAATATATACTTCAAAATACCTTAATATAAAAAATAATAATTTGGGACACGGAGTCTTCCGGTGTTTACTTTTTGCGAAAGTAATTTGTATCATCCTTGAGTATGTAATATACTTCAAATTATCTTTTAATCAAAATACATACCTTATAACAATTGCAATTTGCCAAAACACCGCATCTTATATTTACATGAGTTGTTTTTCCCTTTGCCAAGATTCTTTTATCTTGGATATAAGAATTCAAAGTCTGTTTCTTAGAGAATAAACATACATACAAGTGTCCCAACCTTTAGGTATTGTAGAATTGCGCCTATTGTGTAAATAGCATGGAGCTAAAACTTTCTGATCACATTTCAGACCTTCTAAAGTATTTTTGTATATACAATGTGGTTTGGTTACTTTGACAGCAGTAAACGAAACACTAACAACGATGATCTTAGGCTGTTGATTCAAAGTTTCTAGCCTAAGTGAAGATGATATCCACACTCAAACAATTCATTCTACTGATAAATAAAAAAAAAGGAATTGTGGTGCATCCTTTTAGCGAAAGAGACCAAGGGAAACAATATTTGAAACAAAAATATGTGATCATACATTTAAAGACACTTAAAATACATACTGAATAAACTTAATAGCCTTTGTTCTAATTTTTATTGCAATAATTAATGGCTATATACTTATCTACAGTGAAGGCTCCAGTCTTTCCTTCCACCTCGTTACATTTATCTAATCGCACTTTTCTTAGTACATTAAGCGTTGCAGTCGGAAGCGCTTTACTTTCAGTGTTAGACACACGAATTATGCAAATATTATAGAGATATAAATTTTCTATGTGGTGGATATACAGGGTTCCTCACGGTAGCCGTTCGTGAGAAGTTTCCGTAGTTGGAAAGAGCTTAGAATTTTTGGACTCCGGGGTTAGTTAAGATTCTCTTTTATTTTTACATATTTTCAATATATCTTGATTATTTTGAAAATGTTGAATTATGTAGCCTAGGGTGTCAACAATTTGATGACCAATTACATCATCTTCAAAGATGAAAAAATTCGGTTTTTCAAATATGTCACTCTGAATATTATTAGATTGTCGGATCCAGAATATAATTCTGCATCGATTCACTATGCTTTTCCTTATACCTATTTTCAAGAGTTCTCTTATTATTCCATATTTTTTATCAAAAGCCAATGAAACTCCAAAGGTCTAGGATTGATGTTGACAGGAATTAAAACAATGTTGTTGATTTTATGTCAAAGCAGTTTAAGCTCACATTCGTGAGGTATCTATTTACAGTTCTAGTGGTTTTGTTAACTTTCTCAAGTACAGTTTATAATGGAGAATATTTAAGAATATTCTGAATGAATTGTCAGACGAACATGCAGATTATTTAACGAACAATATCTGGACCTACCAACAATGACTTCCGGAAAATTCGCAAGAATCGAAGCTCGTTTATAGCAACTCTGAGTGTAAGGGCAATTTGAAATTACCGAAAGCTGGAAAGATTATTTCGTAAGATTATGTGGACTGATGAATCAAAATTCAGCAGGCTAGGAATTATAAATCGCCGAAATAATGATTACTGGGTACAATATAATCCACATGTCTCAAGGGACAATAATCATCAGGACCACTTCAATTTTAATGTTTTTTTTTTTGAATAGAGTAGTATATCGTGTGTACGATGGAAATTTGAATGGTGGTAGGTATCTGGGGATACCGAGAGGGTTCGTTAGTGATTTCCTAAATGCTCTACTCCACGTGACAGAGCAAGCAGTTGGTATCAACTGGATGGTGCTCCAGCACCTTCCACTATAGCCATACATCAGCAGTTGACCTTGATGTTCGAGAATCGATGGATTGACCCACATACTCGATTTGACGCCCTTGGATTTTCACCTCTGGGGCCGTATAAAAGAACTACTGTACTCAAGGCCTGTACATACTAGAGTGGAGTTATTGAACCGTGTTCACGATGCCTTTGCAAATCTAAGTCCAGACGAACTTCGGAGGTTTATTTCGCGAGAAGTATATGACAGAGTTATTCTGTGTTTGAACCAAAATAACGGTCATATAGAACAATTATTGTAATGATTTCGTTTACATTAATTTACTATTTCTTGTCATTATGTACCAAGTTTTTTATGTTTTTTCATTAGCTATTACGTTCTAAACTTTGTTATATTCCTATTTTGTTTTACTGTTCCAATTAAAATGAATTTTTGCCTTTTCAGTCATGTTCATTTTGTTTCAAAAAATAAACGATATTTCGGTTTCTGCCAAAAATTACATGAAAATAGAAAATATGGAATAGCAAGAAAGCCCTTGGAAATAGGTATAGGGAAAGGCATAGCGAATCGATACAGAATTAAACGAACATTTTCAACTTTGAAGATGACGTAATTCGTCATTAAATTTTTGACACTCTGTATGCGATAAATCAACTGTCAATGTGGATTTCGAAAGTACCATTCTTGTAAATCAATAAATTGTAAATCAAATACGTAGTAGTATACAGAGTGTTGCATTTTAATTAATAAAGTAGGTGCCTGGTTCACTACTTATCGATCACCGTATACATACATATATACAAAAATATTTTTAAAAGATACGTTATGGTGTATTAGTGTATCAAAATTTTAACCTCTTACCATTTACACAACAGGCACAATTCTGCAATCCCCGAAAATTGCGACACCGATATGTATGCAATTAGAAACTATGTGTTTTTACATACTCCTACTTTCCAGAGTTATTCCAATGAATTTATTGTGTGTAATTGCGTTAACAATGCGTGTATTATACAATATGTTGTAGCAATTAACTGCACTTTTGATGTTAAATTGTTACTTTATTTTGCTCCTTCCCTGTTGATTGATTATTGTTGCTTACTTAATAATTTTATAACTATAGGCATCATCATCACTTGCTCATAATGACATCCAAGCAGATACAGAATACGAAACAGGAAATTTTACAGACCAAACAGTATGGAACGCAAGTACATTTCTAAATGACACGATGTTGGGAAGAGAGCAATTTGTAACAGATAATGATCACTTTGTAGAAATGCTAGAGGAGACAACTTTAGCTGTTTCGCTAAATACAACACGACCTGCACAAAATGCAAATCAAGAAGAAGAAGACGATGAAAGCGAAGATGAAAATACTGACCTAGTGCAATCATTGGTATCATCCTTTCTTAGTGGCCTAAGCAATGTAAGAATAAATCAACATTTTGAAACAAGTATAAATTATTTTTATCTATTTCAGCCCGAAGGTGGAGTAGATGTTGAGGCAATTGTCGGCTTAATTGGAGGTTTGAGTGTGGTAGGTTTCTTTCTTGAAAACAATAGCACTTATATACTAACACACTTATAAGTAGCAGTAATTATACATTTGAAAAGTATGAATAATCTGCAAATCAAGAAGCATGTACATTTCTTTTACTTTCAGCCTAATGATGACGGAACCTATGACTTCAGCGGATTAACTGAAACTCTTCAAAGCGTCCTTGGGGTAAGAAAAAAATGTTTTGGTAAAATGTATAACAAATTACTAATAACACAGATGTAATGCAAATGCAAACTTAGAACTTGTTATATGTACTTTATACAACTTATCAATTATTGCTCTACTAACATCTGCATGGACCTCAACAAAAAGTACAACTGTTAACATATAGAGAAGTATGAATTAGATCCACCCGAAAATATGGCGAATTTTTAATATAACTCAATTGAACTCATCTAAAGTATTTTGACGAGTCCTTTACTTCCAGATACACTGAAAGTCGACATAAATTTGCTTAAAATTTTAAGTTAGTTTATGTGAGACTCGCTATATTACTCTTGAGCCACTGAAAGTTTTAATACCAAAAAAATCGATCTTTTGTTGATTGAAATAAGATTCTCAAGACATCGGTAGAACTCAAACCTATGACTCCCGTTTGCCGGACAGACACGTCACCACTACATCACAGAACTCTGTATAAACAAATTGTTTTTAATATATAGATGTAGCTGCAGATGTATTGCGGCATGTCGACAAACATTTTCTTACGTACCAAGTATACACTAATATTAGCATTGGCTTCCATCGGCGAAAACTGAAAAATCGATTTTTCGTTGGTTGAAGTACCAAATTTGTTAACTACAGTTTACAGTTAAAAATAAAGTAATTTTCTGTCAGCTTCTGTTGAACTTAGTAGCAGTTTTTGATTATTTCGAAAGTATTTTCTTTCTTTTAATTTAAACACATTAGTCAGGCCAATGCCGCTAAGTCAAACAGATGATATAAATTTAATTATTATTATTATAAAACACTATCCAATAAATTTACGAACACAAAAATTTCTATATCACAGATATAGATTATTAAAAAAATTAACCTGCTTAGTAGGTAGGGTATTGCAAGAATAAAGATATATCGTTGACATGTGTGGCATCGAATTTATTTAGCTCTATTACACTATCTTAACATTAGACCCAATTCCATCCATATATACTTTTTCAGCAAGGTATCCGAGGCGAACGCAAATTAAAAGATTCTTTCAGACCACGTATATACCAAGAGTATTCTCCTTTCGATATGCGTCATGATATTGTTATAAAAATCAACTGGAGATGTGTTAGAAAGATCCCTTTTGTGGAAACATGTTTTCTTTTTAATTTCAAATAAATTTCGAACTCATTCTGTCGAGTATATCGTATTTTAATACGATAGGCTATCAGCCTATAAGCTTCTTCATGACCCTCCTCAATCGTGGACTCCGATATTTTCCAACAATAGTTGATGTTTCCAATGACAATCATCAATGTTTTCTGTTTTTCTAATTCTTCTAGCGGGACTTCAATTCGCGCAACTCTTCGTCGGGTTGGTGGATGGTCCTGTGAATTTTCCACGACTCTCGCAAGCAGCGAGTTGTCAGATAAGATTGCTCTCCTCTGTGTCCTTCGCTATCCTTCGAAGGCTGATTGTCATAATGGAAATCCCCAGGTCCAATCTGAGCGCCAAGTTGCGTGTAAACTATGGAGTTCCAGCGATAATTCTAAATGTTCGTAAACTCTCAAACCGCATTCTTCGCCGACACGAACTTGGTCCTAGCCCGCTCGATGTACTTGTAAACCAGTGATATAACTCTAATGGTGTCTCCCCATTGAAAGACGTCGTATGTGAATTGCTTCTAATAGTCGAAACAATTGGAAATCGGTAGATAATCCCGACCTGAATCCGAATTGGTCGTCACGAAGTGGATTCAGTATTGCTGAGTCTGGTCAGAATGGCAGACTCTGCCAGCTTGGAAATAGCGGAGTGAAGAGTGATAGGCCTATAGTTCTGAGGAAAACAGCAGAGAAAGAACACTATTAATAATATTGGCGATAATCCGAACCACCGTCCCAAAAAGGGTCTTAAGGGGGCAATAAAAGATACGATTAGAATTTCCGAAAAAAATCTTATATCTATTGAGGAGTTTAGCAAATATGTAACTGTTTTCATTGCACCTAATTGATATTTTATTACATACCGGTGCAAACTAAATATATATTGGCGACTGTACATTTCTAATAATTGGAAATACTTACTAAAAATATTGGTCACACCTTCTGTATCATGAGTTGGAACGTTATTTTACACTTCCGTAGCGTAGGATACCTATTTTTGTCTGCTTGTTACTCACGCAGCATGAGATTTGTTTTTGTCATTATTTATAAAATTACAATTGCTTAATTATCTCATTAGGTAGGTAAGTGCAGTTTCTTCTAATTACACTCCACTTACTGTCTTAAGTTACTGAACATGCTTTTGTATAAAGTAAGCTATTTCGCGCTAGAACTTCTAATTTTGTCGCTTATTCAATATTTCGGATTTGCTAAGGTAATAGTTTGAAGAAAGCACCTCTATGAAATATTAAATTTTAATTTAGGGAGTATTTAAAGTTTTCCCCGAATCAGCTAACTATGATAGTCTAAATATTTTAAGTGCATTCATTAATACTGTTAATTTTCGAAATCCAAAAGATTTCTTATCGCTCTCTACTTCTTTCGCGTATTTTAAGTACGTCTCTATGAATTCTTGATATTGTGCTTTATATTGCCGATGCAACTCAAGCCTCGATTCTTCTAAAAACTATAGTGGTGCTTTGAATTGTAATTTTGCTACGTATCTGCCTCTTGTATTGCTTAAGAATGCTTTTCGCATTATAATTTTTCTTCGGAATGATTGGACTCAAATAGTTTTTTTTTCTCCCAGAAACGTTTTGTTTGATTATTGAGAATTTCATTCTCATGTCCAGTTATTAAGAACTATTTCCGTTGATTTAGAATTATAACACAACTATTAATTATCCCCTACACGATATTCAAGAACATTTCTGCTCTTAGCAACATATATACTTCATCAAGTTACATTCGGGATCGGCTAAATATAGCATACCAGGTGTGTCGGTAATTCCTTTCCGGTTTTTCCGGCAGATGTCACTGGCCATAAGTATGAAATGTTATGATTTGATACATATGTAATTTTATTCTACTGACATTAACCTTAAAACTACACAAGTTACGTTCCGCCAAAATAACAGCGTTATAGATTTATAATTTTTTGAAAATGTCGAGTTTTGTGCCTGAAAACGTGCATTTGCGGCACGCATTACTTTTCTTGTTTCATCAAAAGAAAAAAGCCGCTGAAAGTCATCGTTTGCTAGTAGAGACTTACGGTGAGCATGCTCCAACCATAAGAACATGTGAAACGTGGTTTCGACAATTCAAATGTGGTGATTTCAACGTTCAAGATAAAGAACGTCCTGGTAGGCCGAAAACGTTTGAAGACGCGGAATTGCAGGAGCTATTGGATGAAGACTCAACACAAACTCAAAAACAATTAGCAGAAAAGTTGAATGTGGGCCGAGTAGCAATTTGTGAACGATTACAAGCTATGGGAAAGATCCAAAAGATGGGGAGATGGGTGCCACATGAATTGAATGACAGACAAATGGAAAATCGAAAAATCGTTAGTGAAATTCTGCTTCAAAGGTATGAAAGGAAGTCATTTCTGCATCGAATAGTAACGGGTGATGAAAAATGGATTTATTTCGAAAATCCCAAGCGAAAAAAATCATGGTTATCACCTGGCGAAGCTGGCCCATCGACTGCAAGGCCAAATCGCTTTGGTCGCAAGACCATGCTCTGTGTCTGGTGGGACCAGATTGGTGTCGTATATTATGAACTGTTGAAACCGGGAGAAACAGTTAATAGTGATCGCTACCGACAACAAATGATCAATTTGAACTGTGCATTGATCGAAAAACGTCCACAATACGCTGAAAGACATGATAAAGTGATTTTGCAACATGACAACGCGCCGTCTCATACAGCAAAACCAGTCAAAGAAATGTTGAAATCACTTGGATGGGAAGTTTTATCGCACCCGCCGTACTCTCCAGACCTGGCTCCATCCGACTATCACCTTTTCGCATCGATGGGGCACGCGCTTGCAGAGCAGCACTTCGCCGATTTCGAAGAAGTTAAAAAATGGCTCGATGAATGGTTTAGCTCAAAGGAGGAACTGTTCTTTTGGAATGGCATTCATAAATTGCCTGAGAGATGGACAAAATGTATAGAATCAAATGGCCAATACTTTGAATAAATAAATTTTAACTATCCATTCTAAGTAACGTGTTTTCTTTAGCGAAAAAACCGGAAAAGAATTACCGACACACCTGGTATTTGAAATGTTCCATTTTTCGTTGTTAATTCTCTATGTAAGATTCTAAATTTGATAATATTAAGAATTTGTGATATCGAGTTACTTCTGACGAAGTATGTAGTCCTGTTGGCTTGCTAACATCTGTTAGTACTTGACCGATTCCTCTCACAGGAAAGAATTGTTGCACATTTTCGCACCAAGCTGTTTATTGAATTCAACCGAAACAAAGTTTATTTGGCTTGCACTATTTAATAGACCTTTACATAGCTGTCACATGCGACAAAAAGTTAAGAATTTGCATCATAACGCGCTGTATGAACTTTTGAAGCAGTTAAAACGTACGATTAATTTTTTTAAAGTATTAGCTCTTTCACTAGGAGACTGTTTAACAAGCGTTTCACATTTTGAAAGTTGAACATGGCGTTTACATAATTTACAACATTGCGTAGATTGTTCGGAATTGACGCGTGTTTGAGAAATTTTAGGTTATGTTTTTCTTGGATTCCTACTACCTCTAAAGTATATGGTCTCTTCTCTAAAAAAAACGTAAAATTCATTTAATGGGGATAATTCCGGTGATATTGGATGGTTTCCTCGACTCTCACTTTCGCCGGCACCGAGTATCTGCTTTTCGAACTAGGGAACAACAGCAACCCGAAAATTCCAAGTTCAATGAAACTCTAGGAGTTGAAAATGTATCAGAACTTGTCATTACTGGCAATTGTTTAATTTCTAGTAATTTGTAACTTTATTTTGATATTGAATAAAATTGATATTTTATAGAAAAGCGTCGGGTAGCGGATTTTTGAAAGCGTAAGATGGGTAATATATATATATATATTGACCACAAACATGCACGTGTGTCAACCTCAAAGGAATGTTTGGCGATTTTGAAGCGCAATCCGAATGATTTTTCGCGTCGATTCATAACTGTTAACGAGACATGGATTACTAGAGACCAAAGAACACTCCATGTAATGGGTCTCTCGTAGCCGACATAATCCGTGTTGCTTCCCTCGAAAATGGCAAAACGATTAATGGTGACTCTTATGCCGGCTTGAATCGCTTCAACAATGCTGTGAAAGAAAAACGCCTACATTTGGCGAAAAACAAAATCTATTTCATCAAGTCTCATTTTCAGTAAAGACACAGTTGTTTTATTCTTTCAAGATGTCGCATTTGCTAAAACCCAAAAATATAAAAATATACAGAAGAATAAAAAAGATGAAAAAATCTAATGAAAATCAATCTAAAGACCTGCATTCTGAATCTCTTATTTAAGAGTCACTTGTGTTTTGGAAACTTGGAGACGCATATTCTCCAAATATCTTCGAAATTGTATTGTATGTAAATGTTACCTGCGTTGGAAGACCTTAACTCATCTCGATCTGACTAGAAAGTAAACAAGGAGATGCTTAGTAAGTAGTGGTTACAGGTTTCGTGAAATAATTCGAGATTGTTCTTCTTTCTTTCTTTTTTCTTTTTTCTTTCTTTCTTACTACTTAACGTCGAAACATAACAATCGGATATAGATTATTTCAAGTACATTTTTTGCATACTGAATTATAAACATTATTGAATCATATAAGTCTTGCTTTAACTTTACAGTTTTTCAACGGCTACTATTTACAATTAGTACAGATTCTTTTTAGCTTCAAGAAGTGCGGTATTATTTTTCTCAAAGAAAAAACCACCGTAGAAAAGTATTATTCATTTCTAGACAATATAACAAATCGAAACAAGATTACCCGTGCTGTTCTCTGAAGTGGAGTTTTCCAAAATTCGGTATATTTTCTTTGGTTAAATTTGTCAGCATCTTTAACCTTTGCATGCAAAGCTGTTTCAGTGATGCTCTTTCGTACTTTTTTTTGTAAGACTTTACGGACTTAGAAGCATAAATCTTCGTAGGATCCTTAAACTGTTAAACTGAATTTAAACCACTGCATGACAAAGGTTGTAACATTGATTCTTCAATGCTTTGTTGTCTTTGTTAGTTCATTACCGTTAAGAACGTAGTAGGAATGGTTTAGCGAATAACTATCTCTTACCATCGTCGGGAATAGTGAATAGCTCTACGGAAAAATGAAGAGGGTATACCCTAACATTTTAACACTTATTTTATGTATGAAGTATTTTTCTTTAAGTACTTTTGCGGGTACAATTCAAAATTCCAAACTCGAAACATTTCAATAATATACAATAATTGTATCCTGTTCCCACGTGTTGCTGAGAGAATGATATACAATAATTGTTTATAAACTTCACAAAATACATACATATATTGTGTAACATATCTGAGAACGTGCTTTTGCAAAGTTACCAATTTTTATGTTGTTAACAATTAAAGTTATTAACCTTGTAATCATAAGAATTATGAAAACAAAATGATGTTGAGTTGCTATTTATGCCAACATTTAATATATATATATATACATTTTTCTAATAGTTCGAGCTATTGTCATACTATACTTTCTGTTCTAAGAAATAGAACGTGCGAACCGTTACATATATATTTTGCATAAAATTCTGTTACTTGCTAATTATTATAATAACAATTACCTGCTTTACATTATTTCTGAATAAAGTGGGAGCTAGAAATTTTAATTAACTTCATCATAATTAATTACGATATACCGATTTTGGAAACAAAAAGTCAGTATAGTATACTAAATCAACGGAAAAAAGGGAAAGAAATACATAATTGAATTAGTATATGCATGAAATATTATGCTTTTGTATTGCTGTCATTATGAGCATGTGTAATTATATGCAATTGTTAGTTGCAGTTACACTACCACATAAATTACAAAGAATAAACGTAAGTTATACTTTCAAATTGGTTTTGTGTAATTCGCAAATCTATTTATTCCGTTTGAGCTCCAATAATATTCATTGGTTAACTGTAAAACCGCTAGTGTATCTGAAAACATCGTTACATGCCCAGGTCACGTCGAGATTGTCTTACGCGATGTCTGTCATAGGAAGTTTTTATTTCTAAAAAGATAAGTTTACGGACAATTGTTAACGTTTTCATTACTCACACTTGTAAGCCGTTGGTATAAAATCATCCAAACGTAATGGGAGTAATACTATATTAGTATATAGCAAATTACCAAATTCAATTAAAGAGACTAGCAATATTAATAGGTCTAAAAAGCTACATAACTCTTTTAAGGAGTAAAATGGGTTTTCCATTAAACCCACTAAAAGACCATGAGTGGGGATATATAAAGTCGCCGTGTTTCTAGTACAATAATCGTGATAATCTTTGTTTTTCACAAAATCCTTATAGTGACATTTGACATAGAAAGTTACCTCAAGAATATATCTATATTGCTGCTCGTGCGCAGACATTCTTGGAAATGTGTCTGTATTTACGTTCGTTCGTATTCCTAGTATTTCCGCTGGAGGTATTGTGCTTAATTTTTGGATTAACTATATCCAGAAGGATGGTAAAACCTTATTGGGACAACTGGTGAAATTTTTACAAAATGTATATAATCCAAGTCCGATAATGAGTTTATGGCATCATTATTTATTTCCACTTCTGTATAAATCATTCATCCAAACTGTTCTTTGTATCCGTTTTTCTTTCGTCTTTTCGCAGTTTTCAAAGTATACTGGTGCGATACATGGAGCATTAACTGATCTTCGTTCCTATTAATCGTTCTCCTAATTTACTTTAAACAAAGACAAAGAACGGAATCAACTTTTCTCGATAAATGGTAGCGAACTGCTACAAATTATTTTCAATATGTCCACAGTTCTAACATTCGTGGCTAATATTTTCTTTTGATATGTTTTTTTACCGACAACCGAAGAGAAATGTTTTTTCATACCGTTAATCTGCCAAGAATCGTTTACACTTGACGAACGCCTGTAAATAAACCTTCGACAACGAACAAATGGCAACGTTTGTCAAATGCATTCCGGCTTTAAGCATAAATTTTATAGTAATGGAGTTATTGAGATTCAAATCTTTTTAAAAATTATTTTTATATATGCGAATTTGTTTATGGTTCTACTAATTTTCCTTCTATTACCTTATAGATTTTTTTAACAGGAAATAAGAGAGAGAAAAGAAAGCCAAAGTTAACATTCGATCATCGTCTTGGACATTATTTTAGTTTTCTGTTTTTTTTTTTTCATTGAAACAACAGTTAAAACGGAAAAATTATATTATAAAGAAACTATAGCAAATCAGTACTTAAGAATTTCATAAAGTGAGTTGTTTGAAAAGAATAGTACACAATTTCAAGTCGATATAAAGCTGTTCAAAACAAATATATGTAACTATGGAATGCACTCTTCAGCGTGTTATAGAACATCCTGTAATAATTATAATACTCCCCATAAACGCTATTTTCGTGCAAAAAGAAAGTTGAATATCCAATTAGTTATATTGCAAGAACCGGTTAATTGTGAAAGTGAATACATCTATGACCTCAGCCTCAGTTTTTGAATATACTACACATGACATAATTTATCGAACTGGGTTCTTTCATTATATTACATTAAGTTGACAGTTAGCTGTAATAAAATCTGAATTGCAATTTGATTTGACATTAGCGGCTTACGTGTTAATTCAGCTACGGTGAAATAGTGACTGCTTATATTTTAAAAAGATGAAATTGCGCAATTTGGACTATTGTTACCTATTAATTTTATTAAAAAAAAGGAAAGTAAGTAAAAGTCAAAAGCTTGTAGTAACTCTATACAGATTTTCGGTATCAAATGACAGTTTAATATGTTAATTCCATCAGAATAGACCTACTCAATTTCTATTCAAAACAGCTTTTACAATCATATATCCCGGGTCTAATATTATGAGTGTATATGTTAAAGTATAATTAGTATTAACTATTACTTGAATTTTAAATTCAACAACAACGTACTGAAATAAAGCTAATGGTGGTATTGATTGTAAATAAATTACTAAATTTAAAATTTTGAGTAAAAGTAAATTACTTATACTCAAAATTGAAGGTTAGTTCTTGGAAATAAACAATTAATACAATTGGAAGGATTGTAAGGATGCAATTTAATTTTATAACGGATAATAAAACTTAAGCGTACTAACGTATAAATAATAAGTAAAGACCTAAACGAATACCAAAATAATTATTTATCTATAAATTGCAAAATGTTTCTTTTTACTGTAACTTTAACGAATTGGTTCACTATGATACTTAAGTTATAAAGAAATTTATCAGGAATAATAATACTTTATATTAAGATAAAAGCTTCTTCTTCAAGACTATTGCATTTCACATGGTTTTTGGATACACATATTTATCCATATGTTACACACGCTATATTCACCTAGGTAGATAGGTAGGTGAAAGATAGCTCCTTCGCTGAGTAATTTGTTGAAAACGTTGTTTTTACAAAAACTATTCATAGACAAGTCCTGCACAACAAAAAAATTAAAATATATAAGATTGGGCAATTTTTTTTATATATAGAGAAAGTTCATTATTCATTTTACACTGTTACAAGTTTAACTTTTTTTTATAGAATATCCTATATAAACTGTATTCTTGATACCCTTCTTCGATTCCACATTTCTTGTACCTACTTTGCTCAGTTTTTGAAAAAATTTTAATAATTTGAGGGATTTGCAAAATGCGACATTTCTTTAACTTCCCATCATAAAAATTCTATTTGCGCGGCAAATCATATTGTTTCGATCAACTAGATTCTACAAATGATCATCTAAGTTTGATTCGCGGTATTTTTCCATTTTTTTAATAGGGTATACTGATAGAGGACCACTTTCAGAAATCCTTTTATAGACATTACTCTACATTTGCGTCCTTCTTTAGAAAAATAAAATATGAAGCTATATACGTACAGGTTTTCTGTCGTAAAATATAGAGAACCGCCATAAAATATTACAAACCTTTGTTTCTCTAGAGGCAATCAAAAATAATGTATAAAAGGAGGGACCTTCATTATCTTCATACAGTTCAATATAAAAGAAATAGATTTATTTAAAGAATCTACACAACATTTTTCAGTAGTGAAGAGAAAATTATGTACTGAAAGTTGTTTAAAAAATTAGAATAATAGGGAAAAGAAAGTGTGATAAAGTTAAAAGTGAAGACATAAGAGGAAAAACGAAACAAATACCAATAATGGGTAAAATATGAAAACAACAGTTACACTGGTGTGGCCATGAAACAAGAATGAACCCAGAAAGGATTGCTAGAAAAATAATAATGAGAAACAAGAAAAAGGAGCAAAGTCAGACCAAGGACGCAGTGAATAGACCAGATAGAAGAAATGGGAAAACATTAGAAGGCATAAAGGGCGTGGCTAACGATAGGAACATATAGAAAAGATAGGTAAAATAAGACAAGGACGCACAATCCGACACTTGAAATTCTAAAAAGATAGAGACAAGAAAAAGAAAAATGTTATAGATGCAGAGGATACTTTACTAATAGAAAGAACAAATATACTTAAATAAAATTAATAAAGTTGTGCTAAATACAATAAGAAAAATTATTGCGATGCGTGACATTCCTATCTGCAGTTCTGGTATATCAAAAAAACCAGCAATGAAAGTAATATTGGGAGACAATTCGGCAGTCGTTGTTGTTACTTAGCAACGAGCTCTTTGGATCAATCTGGCGTCACAGAAAACAATTTGATGCTTTTTCCTAGCCAACTTTACATAACATTCCTTCTATTTCAAATAAGAAAGTTGACAATAATGATAGCAAGGACTGTGGCGTAGTATGGTAAACAACACATAAGTGTCGGCACCCTCCACACCACACAAGTTTAATTTATTATATAGTAATATAATAATTAGTCCAGGACGGCCGTTTCGAGGACACGAATGGTCCTCATCATCAACCGGTGACCGAATCGGTCACTCGGTCGAATTCGGTCACCGGTTGATGATGAGGACCATTCGTGTCCTCGAAACGGCCGTCCTGGACTAATTATTATATTACTATATAATAAATTAAACTTGTGTGGTGCGGAGGATGCCGATACTTATGTGTTGTTTAAGAAAGTTGACGTAACTTCCATTGACATCGGAAGTGTAATTAAACTGCCAATAATGCCCGAAGTTAGTTTATAAAAAGTTTAAATCAACTTATTTTTTTAATATATAATCTATAAAGATTATAAGCAACGGTAGGCTTAATTAAGTGGTTCAGGCTTAATTTTGACAACACTGTTGTAAATTTAAATATTACTATAGCTTTACCTTGATACTATCATACCTTATTTCTATTGCTTTATTTATAATTCGTTTTGATACTCTTTGTAATTGAACATTCTTCGCCCTTTAAATGAATTTGAATGAAATATGATGTGCGTTTTTATATTTACAAAAACGCCAAATATTAAAATATTCACGACTTATAAAAAAAATGGTTACTTCACATATACTAATAATTATAAATAATGATAGTGTTGTCCTTATTATTAAACGTCATCATCAACGGCTGCAGTGGTGCATAAACGAATATAGCTGAAACCACAAATTAAATTTGGTTGTTTTTAGTGATGAATGATGATGATTCTCATCCGCATACGGTACCAGATCTACCGAATCCTGCTATATGCCACGTTGTAGTGCACGACACGTGATGTGAGGTGCAATCTGTAGTGGAAGTCAATCACCTTTAATTTTTAGACCAGTTACAACGACAGGTGTGTGTTACATAAACTGTATGTTACAAGATTACGTTCTTCTATATTTTCAACGCATACTTCTTCCAACAGGATAACGCTCGTTTATATATTACTCGTCAAACGGTAAGGCTTCTAGAAGAATTAAATGTCGCAAGTTATCACAGATCGAGCATGTGCTTGAATATCCTCCACAGATATTAGCTGCCACACAACATGAGTTACACAATTTATTTTCACTGCAGTCTTATTTTTTTAAAATGTGCAAGCAACGTACGTGATTGTATAATTTCTAAAGCGCCGTCTCTGGAATAAAACCACAATTGAAATATTCTTTCTATATACTTTTTTATCTTCATTTTATTTATCCGCTATGCCGGTTGCGTTTTATGTTACAGGCCCGATAAATACATGTTTTAAATGTATTTCATTCATATTCAAGGCTCATATAATATATTCCTTCACCCAGTTTTCCTATTTGTACTAATTAGCCTAATACTTTCGTGGCCTACTTTTATTCCCACTTCAGGATGTCACTTATTTCTTTTGTTATTACCACTACTACGGTAATGGTTGTTTTTAATTTCCTTGCCTTTTTTAAACCCGCACATTTTTGTTTCCTTTTTGCATCAGACTTTGTTCATTCATATCTCGTGATTATCTCCAGTTTTTTTTCTCCATTTTCCCAATTCCCAATTCAAGGAGATGTGCAACCAATTTATTTATTTTCAGTTGTACTACCTTTAGAAATTCATATTCTGAAATAATTGTCATTATATAAGTTCCTTTGGTTTGTGTTGCCGCCTTAACCATCGCATAAATTATGTGTTGAAAGTCATCAGCAGGACCTTTTATTAATGAATCACCGAACTATTCAAATGTTCCACTGCAGACCTTTCGTTTATTGCACTTCCCATTTCTGATATTTCTGTAACCCTGATACCCTGTGACTGCTTCAGCTTTCTGAATATTCTTTCATCTTCCTTCTAATTAAAATACCCGACTTTCTCAAATTCATTTTTCCTTTTGATTTTTCTTTGTTTCAAATATAATCAATTTGTCCGGGTTTATTCTCCCAAACTCACTTCTCCTCGATTTAAACTGCTTGCGCTCCATGTTCCAGTTTATGTTTTTGCTTTGGAAGTTTTTTTTACTATCCAGTATTTCATTTCCGCGCCAGCTTATTTCCACATTGTCAAACTTTTTGTTAAAATTTCCAATCGATTCTTAGTTTTATTTTCTTTTACTTCATTATTTTTTTTTTTTAATGTCGTTACTAACGATTTTCTTTGTTTCCTCTAAGGATTCTAATCAATCATTAATTGATTATGCTCCTTTCTTCATTTCCTTATATACTGTGAAAATCTCTATATTCTTATTTCTTTTATTGGTGTATGTTTTTTAATTTAATTTGTTCCTTTCTTCGAGTTCTTTCTGATCTTTTACATTTACCAAATATCTGCCACGTCTACCTATTTCCTTTCTTTTCAGCTCTAACAACCTAAATTCTCAGTTTTAAGCAAAACATTCTTCAACTTGGAGATGATGAAACACCAGAAATTTCCTAATATTGTGCTTGATTCCGTACCTAATTAAAAACATGCTTGATGTGTTAGTTGTAATATTGATTTGAAATATATTTTATTTCAGCCAAATGCAGAAGGTGGTGGATCCGATTTTGGTGCATTTCTGGGAGGCCTTGTAGGAGCTTTCATACAAGGAGTTGCTAACCCACCAGGAGCGGTATATTTTTGCATTTTTTCATTAATATTGTCAAAGTAGCAATATTGCAGTCAGCACATAATAGATGTTTTTGTTTATTTTTCCTCAGAAAATTTTACCAAACATGTAAGTATGGATTACATTTCAGAAAGGCGCAGGAAAATTAGCTGGCCGTCTAATTGGTACAGTTTTACCAGGATTAAGCGCTCCGGTAAATATTTTTCGTTCATTTTCATTAAAGAATTATTGTAATAATAACAAATTAGTAAAGCGAGGGCTTGAGAACTAAAATTAAGTAAAATCACAATTTCTGTTTCATTATATCACCTTGGCCTCTCTACCTTAAAACTCAAGTTTTTTTATAAGGCTAATTTAGGATGTCATTATCTACAGGCCCCACTGCCCAAAGAAGCTAATCATAAACGAGAACAAGGTCTTGATTCAGCTGGTTTCTTTCAAGGCTTTATAAAAGGTTCTAGTGCTGGAAATACGGTAAGTGGACTCGATAAAATTTTAGTCATTTCTTTAATAAGTTAGTATTAGATGTAGCCAAAATAAAATCGGTCGTTTCAGATAAGTATTCCAATATACTAAATCTTTTAAACGAAATTTTAAAATATCATGATGGTAGCTATTCTACTACTATAAAATAATCATAGCTATAGGAAGTTTCCGTCATTATTTCTGAAGGTAAAGTGTGTAAAGATTCATATGCGAATGGTGCTTCACTTAACTTTCTTCAACTTGAATTCTCATCTGAATGAAAGCCGGAAATAGTTTAAATTGCACTACACAATCTAATAACTCGTAGCAAGTATAATGTTAATTTACTAACAATATTCAGTAGTATTAGGCTTAATTGATTTTAAATAGTAAAGTTGTCATAAGATACGTTTGTGTATACGTTCACTTCGAAAAGATTTATGTGAAAGTATGTTTTTTCTCTTGATGAGAGCTATCACATTTTTTATTAGGAAATTTCGACGAAGCTCCTAACATAATTATTTCATATTGTTATTTTCAAACCGAGCGCTACAAAAAAAAAAAACAAACAAACAATATGCCTAGATGTAATATTTTTCCGGCATCTCTGCTACTGCATCTACCCTGGTGTTTGTGAATGTTGCAATATAAATTTGATTAAAGATAGGATTAGGATAACACACTAAACATCGCTGTTTATTTGTTTCAGACGGAAAATGGCAAATTGAGTCCATTAACAAACGTAAGTAATATTTTGGGTACTATGTTGGTACAGCTAAAAGATTAACTACAAAAATGATTTCTTTTAGATTAAGCAGACGATTTTCAAGGCAACGTTTTCTTTTATTTCTTCGCTTTTTACTAAGCCAGTAAAAAGCGACTGGCACTAAGAAATTGGAATATTTTGTAATAGTTACTGCAGAGACTAGTTTTATTTTTACGTCATAGATTTCTATTTTAAAATACACGTATACTGCAGATTGCCGACTACTTTCCTGTCATCACGGTTTTGTATATTGCTTTCACTTACATAAGATATTTTAGGAAAAACCCCAGAGGATGCTACTCTCTTTTAATATTTCCAACGTATAAAATTCCTTAAATTTGTAACGTCATGCATATATAAAAAATGCACATGTACCCCACATATTTGCACATTCAAAAGTCATCGAACTAGGATGGATAGAAGTATGGATTATACAATCAAGTTGATACGTAACGGTCTTCTAGTGCAATGTATTATTTAAATTGAATGAACATCTGGCTTGTCCACTTAGTGTGTAGGTGGAAGGCAGTTTATTTCTTGAATAATTTATAGAAAAAGTTTTCAGACAAAAATATTCAGAGACTAATGCTGCATAATATTGAATTATATCCAAATATACAAGGTTGCTCAGCTTCCGCAAGGCACTATACAAATTTGGTTGTTTAATTGAAATGTTCTGTATATTTTTACGATTTTAGATGCTCTTCTTCAATTCATGTCAACTTTCATAAATACTTCCTATACCTGTTTCAGTTTTTCGGATAATTGACATAATTTCAGATTCTTCATTAATTGACAATCTCTTAAACGACTTACACGCTAGAGTGGTAATTTAAATTTTATTCGATTGAGTTTTTCTTGGAGTTTTCAGCAGGATATCGAAAAGCTTTTTATATTAACTACCGTCGACAAGATAGACATCGAAATCTTTGCTATACTTAAAACGTGTCGTTAGTTAAATAAATATGCTATGCAGATAAATTTTTTGCTAAAATGTTTGGATTGTCGCGATGACATATTAAATTTTGTTTTGGTAAAGATATTTATTACAAATAAACGTTAAAACTTAACTTATACTTATAATTTCAACATGTATTGAATATCCAGAAATTTTTTTTTGAAACATTTCTATTTAACTAAATTGCGAAATTTTCTTAACAGAACGATGGTTGCTTCGAACAAATGATGAAATTGTACCAATCGTCTACACATTTGCTTTAATCAACATCTTTTGCGAAACAAAAGTTTACAGAACACGAAATATATCACAGTACTCTACATTTTTAAACGAAAAACTTATCTGCATAGCTCGTATTTAATTTACTAAAGAAGCACTGCATTAGACTTTATCTAAACATACAAACATTCCATTAAAAAAATTGAAGTACTATATTTCAAACCAACGATATAATTGACCTTCTTGTAAAATCTGGTAGATATAAAAAAATCTTCGAAATCGTTCTGAAAACTCCGAGAAATACTCAATGGAATAAAATTTGAATCACTACCCTAATATGTAAGGCGCTTAAAATATTGGTCGTAGAAGAAACAACGGCATTTCGGAACTATCTCAAAATGTAAAGTAGATGGATATAGGGAAAATAAAAAAAAATGATATGAAGCAGAGATGCATCCAAAAACGTATATACTGGGTGTTTCGATTAAAATACCAAATTTGTACCGTACGTAATGGAAAATGAACACCCTTCATACTTGAAAATAATTTGTGCAGCACTTCTCTTTGAATATTTTTGATTTGAAAATTTTGCTCTAAACTGCTGCGAAAATGTGTTACCTTCCGTCCACATACTAGAAAGACGCCAAACAATGTTTCTGTTCTAAGAAGTTTCGAGAAAACCTATTAATTAAACTAAATTAAAACTCGGTTGGTGTATGAGTTTATATTGGCATTAAATGGTTCTGAAATCGGTCTGTACACACATACGTGACTATGATCGTCGAGTGCATATTTCATAAAATAACGTTCTTAATGTAGAATCACAGACTTAGAAAAGATTATTAAAACAATAATTAAATAATTTAGTTTCTAGACACTGATGAAGACAAATTATTGTATAGTTGAAAGTAGTCACCAAAAGACATTAATTAGAAATTTAGTAGCTATGAGTATTCCGCCCAATTTACAATGAGCAGACTCAAAACAATAGATAAAAAAACCTAAATAATAAAAGTGAGTTCGTAGTCTTTATAGTAGTCATTTATATGTTATCTATTTATATCTGGTACGTGTTTTTTAATATACAGTGTTATACCTGTTACTAAAAAATTTAGCTGCCTTTAGATAATGAAAGGCATAATAATTTATATTACTGGGTATTACCCGGTATTATCTATTTCTTGCGTGTACTACGCACAGTGTGTTAATGAACAAGTTGGACTATTAATAACATATGTAGGTTGAGCCATTGGGCCGTAGATTTTTAAATTTTGCGATAGCTTTGTATTGCGGCTGGTGCTTCTAAGAATGATCCTAAAATGTGTCCTCTACAGAACAAATGCTAATACATGTATTTCGATTAAGACATTTCTAAATGAACTCATTTTAATAGATTTCAAAGAGAAAACGACTTGTGAATTTAGAATAAATCGGTTAAAAACGGTTTATCAGGTTGCATCGATTGGGATGTGACCTTTGGAAGGCGCGACTACCTCCGGATCACAATTCTTTTAGAGAGGACAGAAGGATTTTAAAACAAAGGTCTCAAAATGGTATCCAAATCAGGTAATCATTGCATTAAATAAAGGTAAAAACTATAAACATTTTAGCTTTTGGATCTTCAAAATGTATTTGTTTTTATCAGCAGTTTACAAGTTTACATTTCCGTCTTTCCCCAGGCTCTATGAGTTTTGTTCACGAAAATCACAGGGGCCTGTGCAGCATATTAAATTTTTAAAACCAAAATTTAAATATGTTCTTGTCTTATATGTTATTAATTTCATGTAATGACATTCTTATTTCATTTATATCGTTTACCTGAAACAAGATTTTATGAATTTCTAAAGAATATTCTGAATAAGACTGTACTAAATGCAAATGGATTTAAAAACTTGAACTTAACTATTGAAATTGTACTTCCATTTAATTTTGGAATATAGGAATGGAATCATGTTTCGTAAACACTTTCTGTATAAAGGAAAACAGCCATGCCTTTCGTTTAAAATATTTTTATTTGTTCTTAAACTATTAATATCCTCTATTAATAAATAATTTAATCTAAATACGTAAATTAGAAACGCTCAGTCTGAAAAGTAACTAATAATTTATGTCTGCCTTAAAATTTACAGTGTCAATAAAAACATCGGCTTCATAAATAAACATTCTTTTGTTATTATTTTAAGTTATGCAATCATTACTCATATAATGGTGTAATAAAGAGAAAGGAGAAGAAATTTCTTCTGAGATGAGAAAAACTCTTATATTTATTGCAATATCACAAAAAGGTGCTATATCGAAAGTTGTTTTATTATACAACACCCAGGAGAGTATTGTTACAATAGATTTAGGTCGCAATTGCTAAAGGCATTAATACCATGGCCCGTTTCAGGATTAGCTGTACAATATACCACAACCACAATGCTATTATCTAAGTTTTTGAAATTACACTAGGTATTTTTCCCTATATCATTGCTAGATAATGTAATCTAGTTTTCACCCTCACACAAGTTTTAACAAATATTCATTAATAACATTTATGAGAAAATATTAAAGCTTAAGAAACCATTTAAATGTGGTGATAAACTAATTATAATATAACGAAATTGAGTTCTTCACTTGTGATTCAAAAAGACATTTTCAGGTTACATGAGTGATATGGACTTGCGAGAATTTAAGAACTACAATCAGTTTATAAAAATTATTTAGTGTAATGTTTAAGTGTTTAAGAGCCATTTATATGACATTGAGGAACAAAATGTCATTTGCTGCAAATTATTTTGTTTGATAATATACGAAGTGCGAGCATATATGTATCTATCTCGGTTGGATGCATTCGCAGTGGGAGAGATATTCGTGCAAGTATCGTACGGTTGTTAATTGATGCTTCAATTTTGACGTTTTTACAATATTTCATATTTTTATTTAATACAGATTGTAGATTTCGCAAGGCAAATATTTTAGTTACAACAAAATATTTTTGGCATCAAATATCATTACCTTTACTTGTCGGGGCTGCGTACACTTGAGACTTGATGTTACGAGAGTCCAATTATGATTAGCACAGTTATCAGCACACGTGCAGAAGTGTTCAGCAATTTCATATATGATCATGGACCTCCTACGTGTCCAACTTATGGCAATCAGTAATAGGCTGCTTAGTAAGAAGTGGATTGTGCCTCAAACAATCAGACCCATGATCATCTACGCTTGTTTGGTTTGGTGGCCAAAAGCAACTCGGAAGACTATGCAACTTCAACCTTAAAAAATTTAGAGACTTGCATGTCTCATCATCATAGGTGTGTTGCGTGCCTGCACCACAGTAGCATTGGGAGTCCTGCTTAGATTCACTTTGCACACATCCACATTCGGAAACGGGCTATATCTAATAACCTTGGAAGATCCCAACGTAAATTATCTGATGCACATTACAAGAGATACGTTCCCTGCAATACAATTTTGATTAGCCTTATAAGGTGATCATTGAAGTGAGTGTTGTAGTGGGCATCCGGTGAGGTACCCTGGCATGGTACACGGACGACTCGAAAACAAAAGGTATTGGAGTATTAATAAGCCTAACTATCACGTAAAAATGCCTACAGGACCCCACACAAACATATGTCAAGCAAATTAGAGATATCTGCTTTGACCCTGTGCGCTATGAAGAATCTCGACAAAGTAATACGATGCGCAATTGTAAATATATTTAGCGACAACTCTTGTCTAATACACGAATGTGTACACAATCTAAGATAATAACCACGTCACTTTGCGATGGATTCCAAGCCACCAAAGGATCGAAGGAAATGAAAAGGCAAATAAGCTGGCCAATGAAGCAACGAATATGTCTTTCAACGGTCATGAGACCTTTTGTGGTCTTACATAAAACAAGCAATAAGGACATGGGAAGTCAATCGACAGGCCTCCTACTAGAAAAATGTTCTAGGACAAAAGCAGCCGAAATCATTCAAATTAAACTCATCAAAGACAACAAAAGCAGCACTATCGTTGAGCAAAGAAGACCTTAGACTATTGGCTGGATTTTTTGACAAAATATCACTTAGTTAAACTAGGAAAAGATGAACGTCAAATCTACAATCTATGCCAGTGTTGCCATCAGTCGCACACGAAACTAACATTTCATTCAGACCATTCTTTGCATTTACTGAACTGAAGCTAGTTGTAGTTCATAACAAAAATAAATAATTAACTGGTTATATATGTAGAAAACACTGCGGAATAATATTCATTGATCAAATACACATCATACTAGCTTTCAACCTTATATATGGTACCTTTTTTAATGGAAGATTCTGAATGTTGCTTTATTCTACTACAATTCTTATTTTTATATGATTATTTACAAACAAACAACAGTTTAGATTAATATTAAATATAGCGTATACATATTAAACAATAACGGCCTTAAATACATGTTAATATATTATGTTAGCTTCTAAAATAATTATTCACTATCGCTTTTCATTTCACTTGAGCTACTATCTTTGCTCACTGATACAATAAATGGCTCGATTATAATATCATCGATTAATCCATCTAATTCTCACATTTTCCTTTCGTCTTTAATCACATGTTCTACACATTTTTTCCAATTGACATTCTGTATTGCCTGTAATAAAAGTACATTTGAATGAGGTATTCTTAGTTGCCACTTCATTTTTTATTTGAGCCCACACTAACTCAATTGGTTTTTTGACTTCAACCAAAACTGCATATCGAGTTTTCTAGATGTTGTGGGGATTTTTTCAATTTTACGACTATGATATGTAGCATTAATAATAACAGCATTATCTGATAGCACTGTCAATATTTGATGAAACCATGTTTCAAGTAATTCAGCATTCACTTCTTCATGATAATCGATTGTTTCTTTACTTTGCAAAAACAATAAACCATTCTCCATAAAACCAGCCTGAGATCCTTTGTGTGCAAAATAATGAGACGTCTTGTTTTTCCTGTAGTAATCCTTCATTAAATGCTTGCCATCGACTTGACGACAATAATCTTTTATTGTCATCAACTTTTTTTCGATCTCTTTCGCAACAATAATTATACTTATTGTAACATATCAAAGTATGTAAAATATAAATTTGAGTACCTATACTCAAAATTTGTTGCATATTAATTAGAACATCGGCACTAACCTGATTTAGCGTTTTCATAAATTTGTACAATGTTGAACGGCTCATCTGTGACAAATCATCACGCTGTTTTACTTCATTCAGCACTTTATCAAGTGAAGGAAGTTCATTTTTATAAAAAAAGATCTGTGAATTAATTGCCTTATAGAATTTTCGACAGCTTCATCGTAATCAGCAATTAAAGAATGTCTTCCTGAAGTTTGTCTAGGCGAGGTAACTTGTCCTTTCTCCTTGTATTCTTTTATGGTAATATGTATAATGATGGTAATGTAGTATAATACCAATCTATCATGCTTGATATTTTTGCGACAATAACAGTAGTTCTCTTTCTGCGGTTGTCAGTTCGAAGTTTTTTGAATATATTCAATATGTTCTGCTTCTCTATCAAAGATAGATGTCCAAAGCTCAGACATTTTCGTCTTCTCGGCGGGGATAGTCGAGTTCCAGAAATAGTTGCTATTTCCTCCATATCCACGAAAAACGCGGTGAAAATGTTTTACACTGAGAATATGCCGATTAGTTCTCAGAAGAACTTTTTTATTACTACAACGCAAATTTAAGGAGAAAAATTAAATACAAATGCACTCAGAAAGATACACGATCTAAACGTCAATCAGCTGTTGTAGCGATATGGCGGCCGGCAATATATCAAATTTCGCTAGTGTGATTTTTGGCGAAAACTGACCAATAGAAAACCTACTTTTTAGCGCTTCCATTTAAAAACACTCCTCGGAAATAAAAAATAGAGATTAAAAGCCTCCAACTACTCTAACACACACAAGGGCATTTTGTCACAATAGGTTGCAGTGGCGAAAAGGAGCCGAGGCATGACTCGACTATAATAATAATAATAAATAAAGTATCTCGTAACGAATTATTGGATATTTAAAATATGCGCTTTGCTAAACAGAAGATTGTCCATATTTTCAAAAACTTAATCGATTAAATTAAAAGAATTAGATACATATATACGTAATAACGGAAATAATCTCAGTTAAACTAATCTTTGTTAAGTAAAACAAATTTGTAAACTAAGTATTATTAGTTGAATTCCTACTACCACTAATTTAGCTTAACAAATTTTCAAAATGACTCCAATAAATTTATAAGTAAAAATTGACTCAATTCAAGTAAATCGTAAAGATCTCTTGATACAATTTTTAGCGTTCTAAGCAGAATATTTGTTACGCAGTCGAGAATCTTAGTTTATAGTTATAGTATTAGAGGCAGCTTCATCGAGAAACACATAAATTTCACATAACTGCCAAGAAAAAGTAGGTACAGCTAGAATAAATAATGAAACTCCAAAACTTTAATCTCAACTGAAACTGTAAACTCAAATGCATCCGATCAAGATAATGCGTATGTACGACTGTAGGATATGCTCATACACTGTATATTACTTTGCCTAAAAATTATCACATCAGAAAGCACCCGAAGCGGTATCTACGTAAAGTTGTGATATTTATATCTGCAATAATTAGAGTCAGTTTCTCAGAGAGATAAAAATATTTTCTTACTCAATTTTATTTAAACAACACAGAAGTATCGGCACCCTCCGCACCACACAAGTTTAATTTATTATATAGTAATATAATAATTAGTCCGGGACGGCCGTTTCGAGGACACGAATGGTCCGGTGACCGGTTGATGATGAGGACCATTCGTGTCCTCGAAACGGCCGTCCCGGACTATTTATTATATTACTATATAATAAATTAAACTTGTGTGGTGCGGAGGGTGCCGATACTTATGTGTTGTTTATCATACTACGCCACAGTCCTTGCTATCATTATTGAATTTTATTTAATGTTAATGGGTAAAGTTCATGAGAAGCAAATAGAAGTATAAATTATTTTATTGTATTTTTAGAATTTTTTTATTGAATTACTACAAATATGCATCAATTATAGGAATGTGGTTGATATCTGTGTCTGTAGATATATTATATACGCATACATATATTGATATAGTAAGTAATTTCTGTCATAAAATGACAAATAGAAAGCATTACATTTGCAAACATACATTCGCTTATTTATCTCTGAATAATGCGTCGTTAGATAAAACAATTCCTAACATTTACCTACTGTTTTTAACACAATATATACTAAAGGGCACTATTCATTAACCAGTGCTTATTTTTGTTGTATTTTGAACAAAAGGTGCGTACAATATAGGATTTCTTTTATTATGAACTTTCATAAAATTGTAGTAATGCAAAGTTTGAGCACCTTTTCAAACCAACTTGACACCCACACAGTAAAAATCAGGAGGTGGCAAAAATGATTTCAGGGAAGGTAAATTTTCTATTTACAAAATTTTACACTGAAGAAATGTTATTTAATATATTTTAACACTCTATGCGTAGGAGCGAGCGTAAAATAGATTATACAAGAATTTTACCTTGAGTCAATAATATTTTTCTTATCAGTGTTAATTTTACATTCCTGCAATTTAATTTGCTCTTTTGAAAAAAAGAAACAACATCCACTGAATGTGGAAAGGAGTGAGGTAAATTGCATCTGACTATTTTAAATAACGCTTGAATTTTATAACTGGCTTCATATGTTATTACTTATTTATAGACCTTCATCGTTTGGTCTACGCCGCAGTTGTAATAGTCATTTACTGTTACCTACCAGTTTTAGTAGCGCATTGTAACATTTTCCTCTACTTAGAAAAATAAAGTACTTTACTATTGAGCCATTTAAAATTTTGAATGCCCGCTCTGTGATAGATAGAAGATAAATTGCGTTTAATGGGTGTCAAGTTGGCTTTGAAAGGTGCTCAAACACTTTGCATTACTGCAATTTTATAAAAGTCCATAACAAAAAAATCTCTCATGGTGCGTACTTTTTGACACACGTTTTATAATCACCATTACCACGTCTATGCAATCAGAACAAAGTGGCCACATTTGATAAAAATGAGCAAATTTCTAATCTTCACATTCTCAAAGGTGTCACAATATATAAAAAAGCTTCTTGTTGATTTTACGCCCAGATTGAAACGCTTTCTCTGTGTAACTTCCACATGATGATGTATAAATCTAGAAGTGCAGAACCTCAAACTCAAACCGCAGAAATCTAGAAACACAACGCTAGTGCTCCATTTAACAATGCCATATCGCCGGACTAGAGCGTTTTCGTCTCCAAAAAAAAAATGCGTGCCCAAATAATAGCATGGGATTGGCTATCTGTAAAACTCCTTTATCTGTGGTAGTATTTAATTCAATTTAATTAAACATACTTACAGAAGAGCCATAAGAGTAAATATTATATATGCCGATGGCTCTTAGACGTTCAATTATATGATTTTTTTTTGTGCCAGGGTATGTAGTAGGTAAACTCCCCCTGGTATCTTTTACACATCGGTAATAGAAGCGCAGATGAATAAGTGTTTTATGTGTTGAATTTGATGTGATGGTTGTTAAACGTCTTTTTTTGTGTGAGGATGGTAGGTATTTCGCTGGTAGAACCGCCTACGCAAATAAGTCTTACGTGTATCGAATGGGTGCGAAATACTTCATAGCCTTCCGGCGATATGTACTTTTTTGTATAAGGGTCGTAGGTAAACCACCTATGTGACCCATTACAAGTCAAGATATGATTTCTTTGTCCGGAAGCCACTAAGGTTCTTACTTCACTGGAGGTATATTAGAAGAAACTAGCTGCTATCTTTAGAGCTTTTCCGCACATTCGTGTTTTAATATATTCATACGTCCGAATTACTTTTTATATTTCACAACCCTGTTAGTGCATAATGTAAAGTAAATATAATTATTGAAATAATTATTAGTTTATTAAAATAGTGAGAGTGGTACAATAGAAACTACTACTTGAAAAGTGAATTCTTTAAAGCAAGATCGAGCAGCTGAACGAGATTGGAAAACCAAATGGGTTTATTAGACCGGCTTGTTGGATAAGCTTGTCAGGTCGAACGGGCTTGATGGTCTGAAGAGCGTTAGTACGTCCCAATCACATAGAGGATTCAAATGTTTACGCAGCTGATATGAACGTGATATAATCTTCTGCAAAACATTGGATATTATGGAGAGTTGTATAATTCCCCCAAAATCCAAATGTAGGCACTTTTAAGACCAATAAACGGCTTATCTACCTTGCTCCAAATTTTAGAACATTAAACTCGGAAGTTAATGTTCAACTGCTTACTGACAATTTTTGTTCTTCTTGATTTCTTAAAAGCGTTCGAAACTGTAGATAATGGCTTACTTTTAAACAATTTAGGAACAAGTGGTTACCGGTATTATAAGGAGTTCCACGGAGCTTAATTTTAATTCAGATTTTATTCCCACTCTGCACGTCGTCAATAAGACACTACATTTTACAAGAACTCATTTCTGTCTGTCAGTTTTACTATTCATTTAAAGCATCAACAGCAGGTCTTATTTTTTTGAAATAGTGTGAAAATTTGAGCGAATCTCGAATACATTAACGAATGGTTGAATGTGAGGAATAAGAGAAAATTATAGCGCTTAACACTTTACTACAAAATTCTTACCTTTAAGTGTCCGCTTTATTTATGGTAGAAAATCAAGTTCAGAACAGATGTGCACAATATCACTACTCATTTCCGCTAAACTATCTTATTTATTTATTCATTATAAAACACATTTTAAATCATGTACGTCTATTTCGATAAAGACTATAGAGATTCTGTGCAGTTGGCGTATGCAGTTATTACACAATTACGAATAAGCAGAAATGTTGTTTATATTTGCAACTGGTAATACATCAGTTTTTTTCTTTGCTTTTGGCTATGCTCGTTGGATAAACAATTTAAAATGAACTTCGCCCTGAGATTACGTAGTTTTTGCTCTTGTATATTGTATATACTTTATCCTGTTGTATTTTTTTTTCTGCTAGCAATAAAGACTATTCCTATGATTATTATATAACTATACGGATATTCAAGACTTATGTAAAGTGCACAATTACAGGTCTATTGTTTTGGAAAAAAAAAAACTAATTTTGGATTTGATGCTATTTATAAACCAAATAATTTACTGAATGGCCAAAATAAAACAGGTATTCTCACAAAATTCTTGTATATTTGATATTTAATTAAAGATTGTGACTGGTTTCGTGCGTGGAGTACATATTTGAGCCAAATTATCCATTCCAGAAAAAGTTTTTATCACAATAGTTATAATTATTAAATTGCAAAATATATTTCTGGTGTTTGCACATGTACTATCTTATTTCCTTCAAAAAATCCGGAATCCAATTACATTTTAGCATAATTTTTTACGAGATTAGATTGCGTACTATCTAGGCATGGCATTAAAATACCTTTCAAATATACAAAGTGTTCAATATTGAACACCAAACGTTGCCGAATTCAAACAAATGGCACTATATAATTTTTCTGTATCCACCGTATAGGACATTATACATCCTAACATTTTTGTATGATTATGTATATGTTTAATAATGGAAGTAAAAGGGATATTTGGACATTGCATCGAAGCGGTTTTTAGTATTGGTATTGGTTACCATGACTGCCGTAAAAGAACATATTGATATTGTGGATCTTAACAAGGCTGGTGCGCAGTGCCCAGCGCGTTGTGCTAGCAGTCTCGGGATACCTGGGTTCGAACCCAGGGCTCGTCACTCTCAGAGTAGTTTTCCTTGCTCCAAATTCAACGAATGCTGAGAGTAAGTAACTTAATCGTAATAATAAAAGGCCGGTCAATGCCTCCTGCAATTGGCAAGAGCTGTTGTGAGATATGAAGCCATGGATTATCATATTATTATTAAAAGAAACTAAAGGGTAAGTACTCGACCGTACAGCGTTGAGAACTAAAATAAAATTTTGAAAAACCAGGTGTGCGGTCTGCATTGGATGCTAAAACTCAGTTTTTCTAATAAAATATTTCATTTATTATGAACGTCAGTAGGTACTGAAATATATAAAAAGTCAAAGTATGATAACTTAATTTTATAGTTTAACTACTTACTTATAAGGGACGATGAAATTCAAAAAGTTAAACATTATAAAAAGATTAATTACGAAGTTTCAAATATAATATAAAATTCAGGTTGGTTGTGATAATCAATTATGTAATTTCAAAATATTGCAATAAATACTACTTAAGTGATCAGTATCTGTCTTAAAACTTACAGTATTTACTGCAATGTTAATGTGAATGTGTTATTTCCAAGAAAATGCGACTTTTATAATTGTTTTGCATGTTCAAAATACCAACATTCAAACATTCACCATCAAAATCAAATAAATGGGCGGTTCCTAGGCTGTGGTTGGCCAAAGTCCAAGCACTTCTTCCTTTACGGTAGTCGCGCTTATTCTGACCAATTCGATGTTTTAACCATTGGCAGGTCTGTCTAATGTATGTATAAGCTACCGCACCCTAACCATCGAATTTTATAAACTGAATTATTATCTCTTAATGGAGGGAACATGTCTCTAATTTTTAATAAATTATATTTCGTTATTTTGGTATTCTTAAATGGTTTAAATAATTGTGTAACTTACACAGTTGAATTGTTGATGTCCAGCAACCGTTTATATTTAAACTCAATCACTCCATTTTCAACCGTTCCATCAAGTACTTAGAATTGCAAATAAATTTATTTGGTAGAGGTTTAGGATAACCGCTATTGTTGAAAATGTCAAACAGTTTTTCGCAAATTATCTTGTAAAAATGGTTGATCTAAAATATGCGCAACTTTATTTTTCATTGCTATAACTGGGTTTAATTTTTTTGGGTGACTAGTGCCAGAGTTAATTAATCCACCTGATGCAGTTGGCTTTTTATACCAGTTTAAAATTATGTTATTATCAACTGTTCGAATCACTTTAGTATCTAAAAATGGAATACTATTGTTAATCTCCACCAACAGCGAACTAAAGATAAGGGTTGTAACCATTAAGTGAAATCGTATCACTTGATATAGCACAAGCTATCATCCACGTATTTATAAATTAATGGAAAAGAGATTTGAGAAATTAGATTATCTGACAAATTGTAATGTAATTTCCCGACTCTCTTTTCAGTTTCCATTCGTTTATGAATACGCATAATATAGTTTATGCTGTCCCAAGTGGTATAGAAATTTCACCTTAAATGCATTTAATATTTACAAAAAATGTATAAACCAGTTTTAAGGAAAACATAGATATTTTAAAATGTAGTAATTGTTGACTTTGAAATTTCGTAATTAATGTTAGTGTTTTTATAATATATAACCTCTTAAATTTTCGTCGTCAACTCTATGACTCTTGTTTGTAAGTAGTTAAAAAACTATAAAATTAAGGTATCATGTTTTTATATATTTCAGCACCCCCTGATGAAGTTCATAATAAATGAACTAAATATTGAGTTAACAACATAAAAGTATCGGCAACCTCCGCACCAAACCATTAATCCGGGACTGGCGTTTCGAGGATGCAAGGATCTCCATTCTCGACCGGTGACCGAATGACCTGATATGCCTATTCTATCCCTACTTTCGAGAAAAATATTTACAAATACCTACTTTTACCGCCTACATACCCTAAAGCTAGTTTTTGTTGTTAGCCATATTACGCCACAGTCCATCATTATTGAAATATTGAGTATTAAAAAAATTGATCTTTAATAAAACAATCCAAATACAGATTGCATGCCTGTTTTTTCAACATTTTATTTTACTCCTCATTATTACTATTATTATTATTATCTGTCCATTCGAATCTTTAAGCCTAAGTATCTACTTGTACTTTACTGTAAATTGACTACCAAGTAGACAGCTATTAATTATTGTAATAAAAATTACAATAAAGATTATTAAGTTTGTTCATACTGTGCTGCAGGTTATTGTTTTCTTTTATATTTTTATTTTGACTTCAAGCTTTTGCTGATATAAACAAGGAATGTGGCGTAGTATGGTAAACAAGACATAAGTATCGGCAACCTCCGCACCACACAAGTTTAATTATTATTATTATTAATTAATTTAATAATAAACAATCCGTGTCCTCGAAACGGTAGTTCCGGATTAATTAATTAAACTTGTGTGGTGCGAAGGTTGCTGATACCTATGTGTTGTTTTGCTGATATATTATCATTTACATACATAACTGGTAGCTCGCGTATGAGCTTTTGTTAAAATGTTTGCCTTGTTCCTTTTTCGATAAAAATATGCTTTGGTAATAATTAATTTCTTCTTTTATTTCTACGTCAGTGAAATTAATGTTTCCAATAGCATCAAATCGTAGCTTTAATTTAACAAACATTGGTTGTGGATATCATCGATTAGGGTAGCACAGGGTTATCTCTTCCAAATACGTAAGTTATACCTATTACCTAACTCGTCTTTACTTAGATTCGAAATTTTAAAACACCAATCTAAGATAGTCAATGTAAATGTGCTGTCATTGTAACCAAGTTATATTAACATCGGAAACAATTTGGATGTAATTTCCAGATGCAAAATTCATCTTTAGCTGTAAATGTCTACTTGAGCCCAAAAGTTTGAATCAATCGTTTAAAACTACCAACATTAGTATCATTTGTTTACAATTGTCATGGGAACTAAACAGTAATAACAACAGAAAACATTGATTTTGTTTAAAGTAACAAAAATGTTTGGGATAATCGAACTAAATCAACAAAATTATTTCTTTGAAACAACATAATATCTATAATGATAGCAAGGACTGTGGCGTAGTATGGTAAACAACACATAAGTATCGGCACCCTCCGCACCACACAAGTTTAATTTATTATATAGTGATATAATAATTAGTTCGGGACGGCCGTTTCGAGGACACGAATGGTCCTCATCATCAACCGGTGACCGAATCCGGTCACCGGACCATTCCTGTCCTCGAAACGGCCGTCCCGGACTAATTATTATATTACTATATAATAAATTAAACTTGTGTGGTGCGGAGGGTGCCGATACTTATGTGTTGTTTAACATAATATCTATTTGCCCATACCGGATTAATTGTAAGTTGATTGATTGAACTAAAAGGGTTTTTCAGTGTATTTGTATAGTTTTTTGATCATGAGATTATTTCTTCTTTTCGAGAGGATATTGATTTTAATTAAAGATTCGATATCAATTTTTGGTTGCGATATATGTTATAAATGGATCTGAAGCATGTTATGCAATATTAGTTTAGCACTCTATTCTTTCATAAACAATACTGCATCGTAAGAAAGCAGCTATGAATAATAACTTTCACCTCTATGTATAAGAGCCACATTTTCTACCTATGTAGCTGTAGGATAGCGATGACATCCTCAGTAACACAATTGTGGTCTTACTGTTTACTATATATATTTATGTATTTGTGATAAAAGCTTCATAAAAAGATTGCGTTTGTTTTAGAATAAAACTAAATTAAATTCGTTAACACTAACCTCCAATTGACGAAATGTGGGAAAGTAGGTAAGTGCATTCTAATAGACGTGATCGATGACGGCATATCATTGAGCTAGACAAGGTTTAAAGTCCGACCTACTGACTCTCTCTAAGAGTGAAAAGAGACTACTATATGCATACATATACATATATATTGTTGCAATATTTTTTACCTCTATAATTTATCTTATGTGCTATATGCGCTTGTTGTATTACTTTCTTTTTAAATATATAAAGCAGTCGTTGCATACAGTTTAACCTTTTTTGTGTTATGTAACAAACAACAATTATGAAACATTAAAAATTATTAAGTTCAATTTTACACATTTCTTGCAATATCTCTACTTTCGTGACGAAAATTGCTAGACAAGATTACGTGTCCTAACACTTTTAATTAATAAATTTAATTTATAGGACAGCTTTAACGATGTTCTTTTCAACTTATACACATAACGTAATGAGTATTTACCAATTACATCGAATGGTTACCATAATGCTTATGAAAAAATGAATTTTAAACCAATAAACCTAGAAAATATTGGTGTCATTTACAATTTATGGTCTTTTAAAATATAGAAATTGCAGATTTAATTACATTAGAACGAAATGTATTTCTGAATTGTTTTTGTCTGTTCTTTGACTCACTTTATACGTCCTAAATAATTGTCATAAATTATTCTTCACAAAAGTTTTCGGAAACTTGAAATTTTTAATGAGTCTTTTGCTTCAGAAATCTTCCGTCCTGCTATTTCCGTCTATCTATTATATAGAATGAAGAGTTATATTTTCGAATAATTATATAAGCCAGTACTAGCTAGTGCTACCGAAACGGTTCCTTATTTTAAAATTCAGTATACATCACGAAAGTTTGGCATAAATGTAGCAAGATGTTGTGCATTTAAACTACTAAGTAAATAGAATAAACATTGTATAACCCGGCATTAAGAACATGTATTTGATAGTAAAAGTATGTACATATGTTTTAACCTATGATACGGTTTTCACAGGATACCACCCCATAATACGCATTTACAAAAATAGTCTTGCGTGGAGACTGAACCGATTCCTTTGCAGTTGATCCCTAATTGCAATCAGTTTATTAATAACATTCCTTGAGTGAAATAAGTATCGAGCTACTCTAAATTTCCTAGAAAAAATAGTCTTTATAAATATATATTAGGGGCAGTGCATTCTTCATGATCGCCAAATTATGTTAGCAGGAATCAAGGAAAATGAAGAACATTCAGATCGTTAATTTTTCATAAAGAACGAGGAATTCATTTCAGTTTCATTTAAAAGAAATATACGAAGAAAAAAGACAAAACAAGAACAATTGGTGTAAAGCTAAGGACTGCGATAAGATGGATTACGTATGCTTTAGTGATTGGAATAATTATCTTTCTTTGCGAGCACCAGTTTTCGCCACCACAATTATAGTATTATGAAATAAAACAAAAAAATATGAAAAATCATATGTTACTATACATTGTTGCAATACTTGCTTCTGGAAGTTTCTTGTATGTGATGTTTAACTGTAATAAAAATACTTTGGTAAATCATCTGTCGATCATTTTTTCTTAGAAATTGTTAAGATTGAGTTGAGAAATAGAAGATTTATTTAATATTAAGTTTCACTGTCTGGGATTCTACATAGGAGTGCACCATTTGTATTCTGAATACACTTATGTGCTTATATAACTAGGTTACATTTCGCCACTCACTTTACTATATTAAAGGTAATTAGAGCTAACTTTCGTAAACGTTATATGTATGTATATATAGTAATAAAATGTGAGTTGCTATGTAACATGTTGTAAATCGTAAAAAAAACAATAATATATTATGGAGTTTACTGCTACGCATTTTGTTTTGACACAAAAGAATTCACCTTTTGGTGCCTATCCACCACAATGCAAACCTATTTTGTCTTGTATAATCTTGTTGTGTAATGACCCAACGAAATATATAAGGTGTATCACTGGACTACCGAGCTATTGTTTAGTAGTTAGAATATATATAAGTCCAACAGTATTATTGGTATTAATTATTCTACACGCAATCACTAAACAATGTAGTATCTTTCTTTTGTTAATGTATGAATATTTTTCTGCTAAAAAAGAAAAAGTGTTTACAGCTTTTTCCATTTTACCAATCTTTAACACCCTACTACAAATTAATTTTTTTTTTAAACACGTTCCATAAGGTATTGTTTAAAAGCGCACTAGGGTTCTATTAAAGGTACTTCTTGTTAGTATTATTTAATAAAGAATCTTGATAATATAGGTTTTATTTATGCAATCCGAATCAACTTTGAAATTACATTAACTTTTAATGTAATCTCGCTAGAATATTTTTCACCCATACAAAAAATGTATATTTAGAACAGTTAGTTTAGTATCAAAAATTTAGATAGATTTTCGTATAAAAAAAAAACACGAATTTGGTTTAATAAGAATCTTGAAAAATTAACTTATTCCATAAAAAATAAATGTAAGGGAGGCCACAAAAAATGATAAACTGCAAAGGCGTAAACGTCGCGTGATGAATATGTGTTGAAAGAGACTACACAGATAAAAATTTCTTAGTGTAAAAGGAGCGGTGTTAAATTTCTCCGTAATAATGTAAATATATCTCGCAGATTAGTTAAATCTTTACCTATTTTATGTTAAAGGAACACCGTTGTGATGAAAAGTAATTAATTAGCAAGTAGTTACTTTTTTTAGTATTCCATAAAACGGTGAAAGGTTTTATTTTGCTTATCCTTAAGGAGTTAAAATGGTTTTAACATCGCGGAGGATATAATTTTATATGTATATTGCTAATTTGTGTAGTTAATAGTGTGTATACCGGACCTGGAATAATAAAAGTATATGGAACGGTTGAAGTTTAAAAAAAGGTCATCAAGACTGCAATGCAAAAATAAATGAAATTCAAAGAAATATATAAGCAATAATAGACATAGTACATAGAAAATAGGAACGAACAGCGTGAGGGAAGAAAAAGGAGAAAGAGCGTTAGTTAAACTTAGAAAAGGCTAAATCGGGATTGATAGCAGTAGTCGGTGGCTTATTTAGGGGATGGCGAACAAGACACGGGCCATGGGCGCTACTGGCAGAGGGCGCTATTTGGCGGAGTAATGCCTAACTACTAATTCTTTGTGTGATATAAGTACATTTAACTAATACATATTATATAACATTATATTTTGTAATTATTTACTTCGTGGTTTTGTCTAGCCTGCATAATTTGATTGATTTAGGTCGTTTGACTATCAACATTTTAGAATTGAAACTTTTCTATTAATTTTGACGTACCTACATATATAGGATGATTCACGGAACCCGTCCATCAAACGTTTTTGAATTTGTAATGATATCTGGATTTTGAAACTTCGGGATTAAGTGTAGTTAGCTATGATCTAATTAGCATCATTCCGATTACATCGAAAGTCACGGCCAACATTGATATTGTAAATAGAAACCTATATTTTTTGTTGTATTTTTAGATTCTGCTATGGATTTTAAAGCCAATTTTATCAAACATCATCTTACCTATAGGTTACCGTCTTAGAATTATTTTAACTTTTGTGAAAAAAAAAACAAAAAAACGTATGATACATTGAAGGCATGTAAGAGCTGTACAGTAAAACGTAGAAAGCTTTAATGTGAATTGTGGGGCATACAGGTACTCTGCTATTTAATCAAGGCATAAAAAAATAAACAAAATTATACAGGATGTCCTACAACCTATAGGGTTAATTTGGCGTAACTACTTAGTACTATATTTTTTTTTCAAACGCCCTGTACGTTTTTACACCATGTGATTTAGAATTGAATTTTCTAGCGAAAAGCTATAAGTGCTCTTATACGCTTCTTTTAGGATTAGTGATTTTCAAAAAATGTAGTTTAGAATTAGTATTTAATTAATAGTAGGCGGTGAAAAACAATTTTAATTTCAAAAGCAGGTTCTGTGTAAAAAATTACCTGTTAATTACAAGTACAAATTGCAAGCACGTTGAAATTAGGAATTGCATGAGAGAAATATCTATCAGATGAGTATAAACTACATCAGATTAGGTATATACACGGTGAATAGAGAGGAACGGAGCAAACCCCGGGAGTGTATTGCACGCGTAAAAGAACCCATATGTTCTTATTTATTTTTCATTTGTTTTCAGGTTATAGCGTAATTAAATTTCATACATTAATTTTTTTTAATCTTAGTGTTCTATTAGGGCGCCTGGACCATAAACAAACATAGTGTTGATGAATTAGGATCGGAAATAGTATATGACAAGAACAGGAAAATATGCTCATATTACGAAACCTGTGCTAGCTAAAAAGTTGTATCCTAAAAAGTGGGATTATACCACTTCTAAACACGTAAAATAGGAGACAAAACATTGCTCAAGTTATGCAGAAATGTCTCTTCTATTTGTGATTTATAAAGTTTAATAATCCCCAAAAATAAACAAAGGGCTAGGCCTATAGTACACAAGAGTATTCAGAGTACAGCAGGTTACTGAGAAGAGACAATGTGTTTGTGTAACTGTTAGACAAAGAGACTCATGGTTCAAGCTATTAAAGGATGCATATAAGTTCGATTTATTTTTTTTACATCAACTCCCCTATAATTTTCACATTCTATTATCGCCATATTTGTACGTGCTTATTATTATTAAATAATTTGGCAAACAAAAGTCGATTAATCTCTGTCCATTATTATGTCTTGTATTATCACAGTGTATTCCTATTATTGTTCCGGTTGCTTTCTCTCTTTTTCTCTCTGTCGCTAAGTATTATCAGTTTGTCTGTGCTGTCACAGTATTTACTTCAGTCTTTTCATTTTTGTTGAACCCATAAATTATAATGATTGTTATTCTTATCATTTTGTTGATTTCCATTTTTGTCTTCAAAATCGCTTTTGAAATCGCAGACCGATTTCTTTTGTATCTTGCGCTTTCGTTCTTAAAGTAGCTTCCAACTTCTTCACGGGTTGTACTTTCATTTTTTTACTGCACTGTATATCAATGTATTTCCTCTTCTTAGATTTGTTTTTCCCTATTCTTTCTTTTTTGTTTCTGTGATATCCACAATATCTATATTATATTCCACGTGCCCAAAACGTAAGTAATACGATACAGTAAATTGCATACTATTTACTTGGAGGCGTACATTCGCAGCATGACCTTGACCGACCTTACTTACCAACGTGTAAAAATTGTATTAACAAAGCGGGAGCAATCCCTCAATATACAAAAGAAACAAAAGCTATAAATTACCAAGAACTATTAAACAACAATAGTGGGATGTACTAAATGGAAAAACGAATAATATTAAATAGTGGACGATATAATATATTTTTTGCCTAACAGAGATACAAATTGCGATATGTAAACGAATACAAATTACCTAAATATCAGTTAGTACTTAATATAAAAAAAATATAAAAACAAAAAAAGTGAAACAAGTAAATTAAACTAGTTAGTAACTGCACCTTTTAATTGCTCAACATTGAGTAAACAGGGGATTCTAGCATTATATTTGTTCTTACTAATGGTAAATAAAATGCATTACGCTGACATGAACATGAAAAGGTATTTAAAAGTTAAGATATTGACGCAGTGACAGATAGTCGAATTTATTGTGTAGATTTTTGTAAAAGAAAATAAGTTCATCCTTCTAAATTGAAAGGACGTTAAATTAAACCTAGGCAACAAGAGATAATGGTCGCGGTTTATGTATGAGTAGATGTAATCTTATTTAAACCATAGAAACTTGGTGAATTTTCTTTGAAATACTTCAGTTTGCTGCTTTTAATTAAGATAATGAGGACTCCATATCAAAAATGCGTATTCCAAATGTGATCTTACTAAGTCAAGGTATAAAGGTGTTTGTATTGTGAAAATATTTTCAATTTTGAATAATAAAGCCTAAAGAACCTTGTTGTTATCTGTTGTCTGTTGTTATCTGTTGTATCTGTTGTTATCTGTTATCTGCAAATTCTGTACCGAAAATAATCCCAAAATCTTTCATGAACTCACAATGTGACAAATGGTATTACTGATTACACATCTGAAAACTGTGGAGAAAACTGGGAATAGTAAATTTCCGGATGAAATAACATCGGCAATGTCGTTAACAAAAGTATTAAATATTAGTGGTCTCAAATTAGAGCTCTGGGAAACTCACAAAGTTGCAGCGTAATTGCTGGATGTAAATAGCTATTCACAAAAACATATTGCATCTGATTAGTTAAATTCGATACAAAAAATTAGACTAAATCGTCACTAAATCCCAATTATCGTAATTTACAAGATGATCTGGACACTCAATTCACACTATTTTAACAATAAAATTGCTTTACCCTAATGTTTAAGCAGAGACACAAAAATAATTTAGAAATGTTTCGAGTAAATCAAAGTGTGTGGTATGTTGACCAGGTATCTAACAAACTACAACAATTAGTCCTAAATCAAAATTAGGGAATTATGATTTAATCAAAGAAAAAGTAAATAATTTTCAAAATAGTACATCTTTACTACATGTAACTAATGTTATACTTAGACTCTTTGCCATAACTTTTCTAAATATCATTAAGTGTCATGCCACAAAAATTGGTTTCTTCCAGGTTTGCAATACTCTTAGATTATCTCCTGCTATATGCTATAATATTTACTCAAGACTAACTTTAAAATAGTACTTTGTAAATTCCTTTCCCAGATATTTTGCTGAAATTGAACAACAAATTAATACAAAATACAAGTATTCTATGTGACTCGCATAATCGTATTCATAAATACATGTGCAGATATATCCTTGATATACTTAATTCTTTTAACCAAGAACCGGTAATTCAGTTGCGTTCTACTTTAATACACGCATTTTAAACGAAATCGAAAGTGTGATGCTCTACATCGTTAGAAATTCATGTAACGCGCTGACATTTCAGTTTCATTTTATTTTTTTTATCTCGAAGAGTATATCAAATGAAAACAGGACTGTATTATGTGTCATTTTAGTTTTATAATTTTGTAATCTCATGATTGCTAACACCGAATTTCATCAATATATCACTAGACATTGATTTTGTAATAATAGCACTTATGAAATAGAAGAAGAGATTAATACAAATTTTTATATACTCTACTAACAATAATCTAACTATATAACCTTACTGTATTACTATCATTATGTAAAGTAAATGTAAATAGATAATACATATAAATTAGAAGTCCGTTGTTATTATAATAGCTTTATTATTCTAATATCCTTTATTAGAATTACGTTACCTTCACCATCTGATAATTTGCAATATATTCATATAATATTTTTTTTAATAAAACTTTATAATCACTGTTATTGGATTGATTATACCGGGTGTTCATTTGAAAATTTATGACAAATTTCCTGAAACACGTAAGGAGTATTATCGAGGTGGACACTTTTTTATGCAAAAATTGACTCACCCACTTGAACACTCTGCCCCCGGGAGCTACCACCTTAAAAATCTTGAATCTAAAGAGGTATCTGGTAGTACTTCATTTTAATGGTTTTTTGAAACAGTAAATTTGGCGTTTAGTTTTTTGAAATTGATCGATTCGTTTCGGAGTTATTTTTTTATTTTTATTTTCTTTTGTTTTTTTTTTTGTTTTAGGCTTATACATCTATTACTCAAACACACTTTGATTACTTGTTGTTTTATTTTTGTTTTGAAAGTTATATAAGAATTCAAATATTTTTTGCAGAATTTAATTAATCCGATAATTATTCAAAATGTAGTCCGTTGTTCATTAAACAAATGTATAGCCATTATTCAAAGCTGCGGCGTACATTTTCAAAAACATCTCTTTGAATTCCACGACAGGTTTCAGTAATCCTCTGAGCAAGTTTTTCTAAATTTTGAGGTTGAGGGCAAATACTATAGACTTTAAATAACCCCATAGAAAAAAGTCTAGTGGCGTCACATCAGGCGCTCTAGCTGGCCATTCTATATGTTCCCTTCGTTCTATCCATTTATTGAATTACATTGTCTAACCACTGCCGTACAGGAAGAACATAATTCATCCACGTCAAATAGATTATTTCCATCACTATTCAGTTGATTTTCAAGAGCGAGTAATTAGCGGATTGATAGTATTTTCCAACATATCCAAATATGCTTCGCCATTTAGTTTTCCATTGAAAAGCAATGGACCAATTACTTGGTTCCCCACGATGTCTGCCCATACTTTAATTTTTTAAGAATACTTGATGTGTCCTTCTACATACAAATGAGGGTTTTCGTTACTCCAATATCAGCAGTTATATTTATTTACAAATCCAAGTAAATAAATTTTTATAATTAATTGACTGAATATGTTTTATATTGGCAACTGATCCAGTCTGAGTTAATTTATCAATAAGATTTAGGACATACTTATAAGATACAATAATACAATTTCAACCTTTAGCAACAGACGATGTGTTTCCAAACGAGGAGCGTTGGAACAAAAACTGATGTATCCGCTTTTGCCTGTTTTTCATATGTAATACTTTAATGTTCTGTAAAAAAATTGAATCAACGAACGCAAAGTGGACATAAAAACATACCTAAAGCATGCAATTTTATTTACTAAATAACTGCAAACAGGATGACAAATATTCTGCATTAAACATACCTTAAAACTTAAATAACCATAAGGTTATTTATTTTGCTTGTTTTTGGAAAATTTATGAAGATTTTTAATATTGGTTTTTGCTCCGATGCTTCTGACATAGATTGACCAGATAGAATTACAAAACAAACTAAACCAAGCAAATTTCTTAAAAATCTCGAAAACGTATCGATCGATTCCAAAGAACTAAACGCCAAAATGTACTGTTTAAAAAGACCATTAAAATAAGATACTACTCGATACCCCTTTCCATTTAAGATTCTTGAAGGGCTAGCTCCCGCGGGCAGGGCGTGTGTGAGTGGGTGAGTCAATTTTTCCATAAAAAGTTGTCCCCCTGAATATAACATATACAGGTATCTACCTAGTGCGTGTATCAGGATTAGGGTGGGTCTATTATTAAAAAGGAAGGTATACGAAGATGGCATGAGAACTACCCTTGTTTGGAAACAGATGGCGCTTTGTGACAAAATTTGCATTATCGAGTGCAAGTACTATCCTTTAGTTGACGTCTGGCAAAATTTTGGAAAGATTTATCGAATAGTGTTTTTGTAAGAGTTGTTGAAAGTGAGCAAACTTATATATTTGTCGAATCATGAAAAAAGATCAATCGATTGGGTGATTTGCTTTATTTGGATAGAAAAACATGTGTAGATATCAAAGAGGAGTTGGATGCCGTTTATAAAGACCGTGTATCTTCAATGACTACCATCAGATGCTGATGGCCGAACATTCGACTTTGATTAGAAGCGGCCAGGTAGTCCCAGTGATTGCAGTGATCAATAAAGTTTATGATATCGTGTTAGCAGACCGCCGGATGAAAATTCGAGAGATTGCTGACGTGGTAAACAACTACACTGAATGCGCGCAAAATTGCTGCATCTGCTAACGATTGATCAAAAACGGAATCGCGTATGAACATCAAAGAAATGGTTAGACATAAGACATGAATACAACGCTACACGCCAGAAACCAAACGTCGTTCGGCAGAATGGGATTTTTACAGCGAACGTGCACCAAAGAAGAGGAAGACGATTCCATCAACCAGAAAAGTTTTTTGAGATTCGTAAGGCACAATCTTAATTGATTATTTGAAAAAGAAGGAGAACAAATGAAGGACAGTACTATGCTGATTTATTGGACCCTTATACTTATCTGTCTTAGTTCCTTATACTTATCTACCTTAATTTTTGTGATAATTGACATAATTGACATAATTTGGGATTTTTGTGAAGTGCCGCTATTTTTTCAACATCTGATATCTTAAATGCCTTACACGCTAGGCTGCTGATTCAAATGTTATTTAATTGAGTATTTCTAGGAGTTTTCAGGGGTTTTTCAAGTAACATCGACAAGAAGACTGTGGAGATCGTTGTCACGTTTGATTCATGCCATTTCAATACCTTTTCAATGGGATATACTGTATATTTTCCAACAATATGAACCACCACACCACAGGGATGAAGTCACTTAAAAAAAACTGATTCCGTTCCTGGCATAGACTTCCCCGATATAGTGGTTAGTACGCCCAACCAGGTATACGGGAAATATCAGGTTCCATTTCTTACCAGAGCGAGATTTTTTTTCAAATATTTAATTCCGTCGGAAATACCAAGGAAAGAACGGATTTTCACATTTCTGACGGAAACCAATTTATATTGTGGAGCGTAGTAACTCCGAAACTGAAGAATGTAAACATTTATTTGCACAACTCAAGCGAACAAAAGAGAAACGACAGTTCGCTAGCGATATGCAGAAGTCGTCTACTGCGATGGCATTGAAAGCCATGCATTTTGATTGGTTGGCACTCGAATGCTTCGACTGTATTAGCCGTGGGTGAAACTTACTGCGATCTATTACCTATGCTACTAACAGAACACCGGTGCAGCGTTAGTAGTTATGTAAAGTTAAGCCTAATTCATACATACTGGACTGTGCATCGACCGCATCATGTGGTATCTTACACATTAGTATATTGCCATATCATGTTAATTGAACTTCGGCTAATTAAACATGGATACATATGTCTGTAATAATATAATATTTAGGAATGCAAATCGAAATAGGCACTAGTAAGAGGTTACTAGTTAGTTCATGTTTAACTAATTGACAATCAATTAACATAATGTGGTATAATGGGGGCATTGTACTAACCTGTGAGATGCCAGTCCTTCCGCACACGATACGGTATCTGCACTGCAGTTTTACATGTATGGCTTAACTTTGCAATAATTACTAACGTCGCGTCGGTGTTTTATACACAGTATAGATTATAGATCGCAGTGCCGTTAATACAGTCGAAGCATTCGAGCGCCAAACACTCAAAACATGTTGCCTCTAATAACGTTACGATACACCTCTGCATATCACTAGAACTGTCACTTCTGCTTAGTTCACTTGAATGGTAGAGCCTATCTAGTGACAACCTATGACAAATTACAATAGGAAAAACTTAAAGATAAATATACATTTTAGTTAGCTCAGTTTTCACTCAGGATTAGAAGAGTGCTCAAAATATTGTTTCATCCGTGAGTGATATTTATAAAAATAATTTTATTTTATATCGCTCGTGAGTTTTATTTTTAATTCTCAATTAGAATATTTACCACCACGAACGAATAACAAGCAAAATATTAGAAAGAATGTAAGTATAATTTCTGAGCAAATTGTAAAGCGAATAACCGAGAATGTGGGATTAAAATTTTGTAAAAATATTGCTCCTTGAGTTGCTTTTCATTTTTTTACAATTGTTTTGACGTAGTTTTAAATTGCAAATGGAAAAAACTGGGTATGATTTTAATTAAGTATTAGTTTCTAATCTTTAATTTCCAAAAAAATTGGTGACGAGAGGCACTGACTACATAAAAATACATGTATATATGGTTCAGTGGAGGCTTTCATGAGCATAGTCTAAGGCACTAAATGAGTCCGAACGAGATCGAGCGAGATGAAACAAAATCGAAGATAGCCGAACATGTAGCCCAAACAAACAGAACAAGATCAGAGTCAACGGGACCATCTGCATCTACGCATAATTCAACGCATGCGAACATGATCGAATATAGCCGAACGTAGTTGAATGAAGCTACACAGAACCAAACGAGATCAAACACAGCTAAACAGATCTGAACGGTACCGATCACAGCAGCGAAAGCCTATATTTAAATGTTGATTATTACTACTAATTTGGTTTTGATTGAACTTATCGATTTATATTTCTGATTTGTGTTTTTTTAAATATACCACTTGTGCATATACATATACCATAGCTTATATCTAATTATACCACATATAGGTCAAAAAATGGCAAACCAAAATTATAAATGCTTGTGTTGTTTACTGTTTGTAAGAGTTGCTATGATTTTATTTACTTTTTTCCTTTTATCATGAACGCAATGTATAAATATTCAAATACAGTAATCCCGAAGTAATTATTTCTTGCCATACCTGAAATAAGAAAAAAACCTGTATGCATCGTCAGTAATTAAAATGACAATTGGCAAGTATCCCGAATAATGTACAAGATAAGTTTTTTACAAATTAAGATTTTCAAACGAGTGGATATCTTAAACAAATTTATTTTGATTCGCCAACATTTACAAAGGTACATTACTACGATGGATTCGTGACATGGATTCGTCACACGCTATATTATAATTATTCTAGATAGTGTTACATTAGCTTTTACATTATACTAGGTTGCTGATACTTGCGTTCCCATGCAATAATGCCGAGAATACGATAACATTTATGCAGCAAGGACTGTAGAGTAAAATGGCAAACAACACACTCACGATTTCGGTGTACGGTTGAAAATGAGGATCGACATATCCTCAAAACAGCTGTCCCGGGTTAGTTAATTAAAAAAATGAAACATGTGTGGTGCGGAGTGTGCCAATACTTGTGTATTGTCGGCAATGTTCTGTAGGTTCTATAGAAGCTGACACTAACATCATTGAACGCCGGTCTCTATTCTGAGTTACTTGCGCTTGTGCATGACTAAATGAAGTGTTTAAAATTGTTTTTCTGTTTTGTATATGTATCCAAACTTGATTTAGCTTACGGTCGTTTTCCTCTCAGGGAAAAAAGAAACAGTAGCTTTTGTTGTTCGATGTTTTATAGGCTCCTTGTACAATTTTAGGAGATTCAGATTTAAGTTTGAGGAAACACCGCGTTTGGTTTCTTGAAATTCATCTATCTCTAATAGAATCCTAGAACTAAGTATTTCTCAAACCACACATTGATAAATCGCTTGCAAGAACACAACGGAATTTGCTGTAACTACACGGAACGATAAAACGTAATTACAATAAAAAAGTTCGTCAATATAACAAATTTTTTATCAAAATTGACTCAACGAACGGGTTATTTAGTAAATGGCTGTTATTATATGATGAAAGCCTACACATACAATAAACAGATTTATTGATATAAAAAATGCACTTATTAATGTTTAATGAAGAATTCCTAAAATTTGTTTCACTTCTCACAAAGTAAATTAATAAACGGGTATTTATTATATTGATGATATTATATATATATATATATATATATATATATATATATATATATATATATAATAGTTTTGTCATTGATACAAGTAAGTGGTATTATTACTTTAACCGATTTTAAATTAGTAGCGAATGATTTTTGAGCTCCCTAGTCATTGAGCACATGACACATTTGATGGAGGCGCCGCGTATTTAAAGTATACTAAAACATTAATATCTAACCTACGCGAACGTATATATTTTGAAGAAATTATAATTGTACGTACTCGCTACTACTTATTTAAAATATGCTAAAATAGTAATGCTACTTACTTGTACAAATACAAACTACAAATCAGTAAGTGTTTAATGAAGAAATATTACTTGGTGTACATGTTTGGTTGGGATGAAAACATTTGTGCAACTTCAACATTCTTCTTCACTGAGGAGGTATCACTAGCTTTCGGTTACAGCAGATAACTTCCATCCTTCCACTTTATTGTGATCAATCAAATCGCAAACGCGGATCATTGGAAACAATGCCTACTATATAGCCCAGAATTTGGTAGTTTGAGAAAAACTGCCGTAACTTTGGGCAAATCTCCAGTTACGTTATTCCCTATGGGAACAGATATCCAATAACTATTGCAAACGCGAAGAAAAAAACGTTGATGAATAATATTTTTTTTTACGAAACTACGTATGCTGATAATTAAAATGAAAAATTGCTCTTTGTTTTAGATATTACAATCTTATATTTGATGTCATTTATTGTTACATTGATTAGTTCTTCACACCCACATACACAAGCACAACCTATCATTAACACAACATAATACACATATAAGAGTTAAAACTGTATGGAACTTAAAGCCTGAATATATTCCATACTTTTATTGCGAGGTACATTGCGTTATCGGCTTGTGTGTAATTTTTCACGAACTTTTTTTTCTTTTTGGACTAACCTTTTTCTTCTTTTTTATCTTCCATTAAATTTTATGATTGCCATCTTCGACATTTGCTATCGGTAAGTAAGTGTCTGCAGTACTCTCTTGCATGTAATGTAGAATTAGACAAAATGACGTCGAAATTTGCTGCATTGTCACAAACAAATTTGTAAGTCGATTGTATTTATTCCGCCCGCTTCGGCGGCTGTGCATGAAAGGCTATTACGCTAAATTGAGAAATGAGAGCACAAGTGAAGGAACCAATTTCGTAAAATTTGTTGCAATGTCGATTTCTATATGCAAAAAAAAATAAATTTTACCGTCCATCAATGCTACCTAGTAGGCAGACACGCAAACATTCGACATCATTTTTAAAAAATGTCAACGCCAAAAGGCTAATTGATCAATCGATATCAACATTCATCAATTGAAACAGTTTCGACATATCCTACCTAACTGGTAATACAGTGCGCTTTATTATATTATAGCGAAATTACTGAATTCACTATTAACGTATAAATAATTCGGAAAATTACTCGAATGTGGAGCACATTCTCGTTGCAACTAATATTAGTGAAGGTATCGAAACAAATTATTACGGTTTTAGAGGTATTAATTAGACTCTATTTTGAAAAACGGAATTTTGATTGTTTGTGTAATTTTTCATAATTTTTCATAAATGAAAATGATGCTTAAACATTTTAATGTTGCAAATGTATTACTTTTCTCAGTAGAAAGGTTGTTGCGTGTGTGTGCTTTGCCATTAGATTTCGTCAAAACTTTCTTCTTGCTAACATATTAATCTACCTTTTCAAATTACGTTACGAACTTAACTTATTTAACACTGCATGTTTCTCCTCATTTTGATCAGTGGACTGTAATAATTTGTCTACTAGAAATAAATATTTTACAATATTAACTAATATAGACAAGAATACATAAATTTTACTCTTCGATTTAGTCGTTTTTTTCTGGTAAAATATAATCTTGTAATAATTGCATAATACGCTGGAGGTTGCCACGTTCTTTACCTTCCACGGGTTGATCTGATTGTTCAATTGTTGTGTAGGTATCGACTTCATTCTCCATATTGGGCGCAAGTGACTCATTACTTTGTTTGGTTGTGGTACTATTGGAGTAAGTATTGGAACTTCCTTTCCATATTGTCATGTTCTTTAATTTTAATGTCATCTTTAGAAGTTTTAATGTTGGATCGGTTTCGATATTTTGTTCTTCGACAATGTGTGATATAATAACGAACTAATATACTCTTCCCGTTTGTTGTCACCGTCGGTGTCTTCTAGGTTGGTATAAGTGAAAACAGTTCCTATATAGAAGCCAGAGAATACATCTAATTATCACTTTCTTATCCTTTCACTATCGCCCACAGAGCAACTATATGACCTCTTCTATATGCAAATATAAAAGAAGTACAATAACAGATATAGATTCAAACTAGATAATAAACTAACTGGATGACTAATGGCTTTTCTAATCATTCGATTTGAGAATTATTTAACATTAGTTAAAGAGTGGTTTATTTAACATTAGTTATAGAGTGGTTATTTAAATTTCCAATCTATTAACTTCAATACAAAACCCAATTGAAACGCAGTTTTTTTTTATGTTAATTAAGTCTACATGTGCATATATACCTAATACATTTTGCTTTGAGATAATTACAATCTAATTACAATACATCACTTTAAGATTTACTTTCGCCAGTTAACAATACTTGTGAAGGTTGATTGTGTGTAATTCAAAAAGGACTTGAATGTTGAAAAATATTCCAGGCCGTCAAGAAAAGATTTGTGCATAGGACATTGCAGTTAATTAATCACTGAGTACTTCTTGGCGATAGTTGGTCAAAGAGTATTGTTTAAATTCAATCCCCATTAAGTGTAGTTAATCAATTATTAAGATTGTTCGCCGATTTACGAAAGAAAGTCAAAATGATGACTTGAAATTTATCTTAAACGCCTTACTTTTTTAACGGTTTAACCATATAGTTTTGTAGTATACGATTAATTTTTGCTCCAACACACGCACTTTTTGCGAAAGATTTGACTAACGGCAATAGAGATCTTTGTAATCTGTCTATGGGGATTCTGGGATCTTAGAACACTGGTCATGAGATTGCCGAAAACGTTTGGAAGATTTAGCAACTACTACTACTTTAGTGTGAGCTATTATTTTATTTACATCTCTATAGTAGCGTCGAAAAGTTTCGGCCGTAGGATGTAACGAATGCAGTATATCCCCTTCGTATAAGAAACTAGGGAAAGCAATTTTAAACTAACGGCCAGCACGAAGCATAGCTGATCGGCTATCAGTCATAAACATTAACACCTGGACTGAGGACATTTAGAACTCTTGTAAAGTGGCTAATTTCACGTTTTTAATGGTTTTTCAGTACACAATTGAAGTGTTGTACTGGTTATTAAAAATGGGGGTGGTGATCCGCTTCATTTCATTGTTTGAACTATAATATGCAGCGGCGGCTTCTCCATCAAGTCAAATGGTCAATGATCTCCCAAAAATATTTCCTATCAACTGATAAAGTGTTGAAATAAAATACACTCCCTACAAAACTTTGTCAATTGTCAATCAATTGCAATACCTTTAATACCGCAGCGATGAAGCAGGATATAACGTGAATACCGCAACACCAGTGACCATGTTAACCTTCAATTCCGCCCGCACGCAAATTAAGATAATTTTGCGATACTTTTCGACCAAGCGTGTTATACTGTTTGTTTTATAAATATCCTTTTCCGCTATTACTTTCATTTACAAATAATTTTATCGTATTGTATTGTTTTTATATTGTAAAATATGTGTAAATACTTATAATTTTAATGAATAATATGTACATTTGTATTAAAAATTACTTATTTTTTTATAACTTAGGTTAGAGACTAGAATACGTAGAGAGGTACAGTTTTCTTAATTTATAAACAACAATATGGCATACTTTTCAGTCCGAATTATTTCTTTGCTACTACAACAATCACCAATATTATCTTCGTAACGAATACTCAATATTCAATTTCGATTTTACAGGTAACTATTCTAACTTTTTTGTACCTCAATTTATCAAATTTGTTGGTAGAATAAGTTCTGTATCAAAACTGCGAAATATCTCACTCCAGCGACCGTACCTTTTACAAAACAGTACCTAAAAAATTATTTAATTATCTCTCTGATGAACAATTTCTTAAAAGAAGTATTACAATTGATTGGTTTTATGTCAATTTTACTTAACAGAAAATAGGTGTCACGCCACAAAACAAAATCAACCCATCCTACCGCAAACATTGGTGTTCCCCAAGGATTAGTTCTATGTCACAGCTTATTTTTACTTTTTATCAATGATCTTCCTAATTTTATAGATTCAGCTATAACTACACCGGACGCAATTAAAAATGCGCCACCAAAAAATTTTTGCAAAATAATGTTATCAAAAATGCTCATACTACTTACAAACATGTAAACGAAATACAATTCAACAAACGAAAAGTAAATAAGATTCGTCTAGTGCAGCTATGCTCAGGTGTTAAAGGTAATCGCAATAAAGGATGGTAGTTGCGGAACCCCATACACACTAGTCGTTCGTAAACTTGCCGTAATGATGTTTTATGACCAATAGCGTTCCACCACTGTCGCGCTGAAGATTACCGATGTTGCACAACTAGGAGTCCACCTGAACCTGCTTTACGTGCTTTACCTTGATTTGCAATCCACAGGCAGGATGCCCGAAAATTAACATCGCCTTCATGTAGCCCCAATAATCCGACTACGTTCGAAGAGGGCTAATTATTTATAAGATGCACGTTCTTGTCTGCAAGGCAGCACTCACTATCGCTTGAAACGTTCTGCACGCATTTTACACACTTTTGTACATTTTTAATTGCAGCCAGTGTATTTTAAACTAATTATAATTAGAAAATGAATTGTCAATAATTATTGACAGTTCATTTTCGGTGTCACTGGAAGTGTCGTCAACCTTCTCATTTTAAATAGAACACTCTATATATTTAATGAATTTGGAAAGCAATCGAAAAGCGAATCCAACAATGCCTTATATTATACTTTAGCTCCAGAAATAGTACTGTACGTGGCAATAAAGATTTTGGTAATCTATTTTTGTTGTTACGGAAAGTTGGCTAAGTAAAAGCGCCGAATTGTTTCATGTGACCACAGCCTTGCGAGGCAATATAATCATAACAATTGCCAAAGTGTCTAATCTGAATTTTAAAAACGTTATTTATTCTTACTACCTTTCATATTTTCTGCCTTTGGTATTATTTTTTTCTTTTACCTGTTCTATTAATCGTTGTTATTTCTTCCCTTAATTCGCAAAATGGTGATTCTTGGTTGGTTTATGGACAGGTAAAAGATAGAAGAAGCTTTAATTTAAACCTTTATTAAAAATTGCCAAATTTTCAGTTAAACTATGTTACCTTCATAAGTACGTTCATGTATCTACATATTAATTACATCTAAATTTTATTAGTTATATTTCAGATTATCATTTTAATTTTAGATTACCATATTACATCGTCCGCTGCACACAAGACAAGTTTAATACGAAATTATATATTCTTTATTATCATTACACCTAAAGTACAAAAACAAAGCATAGCATAATTTAAAAAAATATATAGGTGCAAGAAAAATGGGCCACACTCAAACTTAAATGTGCAGCACAGTTTGTTTTTCATTGTGACCACACCTTAGTGAGTGACACGTAACTATATATCTATTATTATGAGCTCAAATTCATGTAACGTATGAGGGTCTTAAAAGCATTTAGAGACATGGTGGACATACATAACGGCAGTCTGTTATCAAAACGCCCAATATTGTAAGAAAAGGAGCGTTCAAAGAGAGCGGTATGATGAGTTACTGGAGTAATATAATAAGGAAAACGTATATTGATATTGTGTACATCGCTTCTAAAGGTAAGTCTAGAGTGAGGGTATGGCGGGAATTTGGTCGTAAAAATTTTGTAATAAAAGGCATGCAAGTGAAACCGGCGACGATTCTCCATGTTTAACCATCCCAAAGTTGGAAGTTTATGCGAAACATGTCGAAATCTTCTAAAACCATAAACAAAACGAATGCAAGAGTTCTCTGAATTCTACGAGACGTCAGGATATGAATACAAGAACCATACATTACGTCACCGTAATTAAAGTGAGATAAAAGCAGAGCATCGCATAAAATTTTTTTAGTAGATACGAATAGACAACAATATGAATAACTTTCTGTATCATCTGCATAGCAATGGTAATAAAGTATTTAAGACAGGTTTGTAACTTTAATGTATACAAAAATGAATAAAAGTGGCCCCAAGATGGGCCCTTATGGAACACCACTCTCCACAGGAAGTGTGTTGGCACTACTACCTCTTGACTACGAAAAGGTAAATAATTTTTGATGAGGAGCAACGCTTCATAGTTGAAACCGACTGATTACAAAATGTATAACAGTAACTGATGATTTACGGTGTCGAATGCACGAGTTGTTAATGTTCTGCTGAAAGCTCAAAGAAATACTTAATTAATAAAATTTAAACCAACGAATATTGAAGAAAGCTGACATAAATTGAATAAATTGATATACAGGGCGTTCTCCTCAAGAAACCAAATGTGTATAATATGCACCAAAAGACGAACATCTTGTAAACTCGAATATAATTTCAAGTTATTGTTTTAGAACATTTACTCCAAATTGAAGTAAGGAATTATTTCCACGCACTAGAGATATTGGGGAAATAAGAACAAGCATGTATATTTCAGCTTGCAATCACCGATAGTTATAGTTTGCGTATTTGAACTTTATAACGTTACAACGTTAAAGATATTTTCAATTAAAGTAAGCGTTGAAAAAATTTCAGTTTTATGAATAATTTCAGCATTGCACGTTTCAACGAAAGCTATTAATTCTTTTAAAGAAAGCAACAGAAGTTTGTAACAAAGCATCAATATCAGCTATTACACATTGCACTTGCTTTCTAGTTAACGAAGATTTACCGTAAAGTTTTGAAACAAATTTCAATGTCTCATTTGAGTGTAAATTTGATTCGGAATCACGGAGCCACTGTTAGTAAAAACTATCAGCATCCATAATGTTTATCTAATTGGACTTGTGGTGTGCCCTAGTTTTGTTATATATTGTGTGAATTCAAAAAATTCCTAAGTGAGTTAAGAGAAGGATTTGTTACAATTTTACAAACACCAGTATATATCGTTTTCATGTAATTGATATATATGTCTATAATGCAAAATTAAGTATTTAAAATGGGATACCTGTGATTTAGAAATAAAGCAAACTGGCATTGTGAATTTAACAAATTGAACTTTGTGAACTTACAAATATTTTTTTATATCTGTCAACAGAGAACTAGTAGCACAATTTAACTTATCATATATTGTAGTCATACCATACACTAGTCTTTGAATGAATGTCCAAATATGAGCACATTCAGGAGGATATTACGCGTTCATAACATGGAAACATTTGTACGTTACGTCAAAAGCATAAAGTATACATTTCATTTGATATTTTATATCGTCAATAAGGATGTAATATACGAGTTCATCCTTTTCACTTACACAAACTATAAACTATTGAAGTGTTAACTCGTTACTTCATAATCGATCCTTTCTTTCTTCAAATTTGTGTTCCAAATATCCGAAGTTCTACAAAAAAAGAAAAAACATAATAATTACTTACATTTATTTTTAGCAATCATTTTACCGTAATATACAATACGAAGCTCTCTTGAATTTCCACTTTTGAGGGACGCCAATTTTTCCTACTCTTTTTGTTTCCAATAGTTATCGCTGTATCGCTGGGATCTAAAAAAAAATAATAACAAATGTATTGTGAAAGTCAATTTAAGGCGTGAAAAATAACGGCGGGCAACTAGAAAAAGTTAACACATTTGCTGCCCCAGTCTGCAAGTAGCAGTGTCTTTGTCTTTTCATTGTGAATTTAATCCCTTTAATGTCGACTGAAAAACTGAATTTAAGAAAATTTTGAAACAAATGATGGAATTTAGGGAGTTTTAAGAGAAACCTATTAATTTTATTTCAAAACTGAAAAGAAGATATTGAATAAAAAACGAATTAATGTCCATTTCATTTTAATGAAGGAGAAAGAGAAATTTGGACGAATTCTGAAATTGCTAAGCGTATATTAATCCATACAATAATGTACCGTTCAGAGTTCGTTTAAAAATTGTTTGCACCTATAAAATTTTATCGGTTTTTTTTAAAGAATTGTTTGCCTATTTCATTTACAAAATTTGGAATTGAGATGTTTTTCTTAGATATTTCTATAAATATGATATTAGCAACTCTTGATCAAATGTTGTACGTCAGTTCAAGTTTTCCAGGATATAATTGCTCGAAATCCAGCTCCAACTAGAAAGGAATATGTATCCGAATTGGGATTGATTAGTGATACAAAACTTACCAATTTATATCCTCCACTACATTTCACAGCTGGATATTTTGTAAAATATTCTGCAAGAATGCAATTCTTTTCGATTCTACGTCTCACAGAAAATGTTTATATCCAACGACACTTTACGGTATCCCAAGGTGCCTCTAAAAATGCTAACGTTTTCGACTCAGCTTCACTTGGTTCTTGGCACTTGGCACATGCTAAATGCGGGTACAGTTTACATAGTAAACAATTATTTTGTGTTTTTTATTACTTACATTCTATATTAGAAGGCGCTTCGGCTTCATCAATAGTTTTCAGGACTGTTAACGTATTTAGACTGTTATACTGGGGATATAATTTTTCTTTAAGCGCAATTTTTGTAGAAGTTGGAATTCTAGGATGATAAGGAATATAGTAAGATTCTGAGCTTTCGTTAGCAAATATATCTAATATTTCTTCAGTTGCTTGTATGAATGTATTTCCAGAAATACTGAAACAAAATACATTTTTTTCTATTTACATTTAAATTTTCCTCGCCATTCAGTAACATTAAGTAAATAATTTACTATCAATTTGCATAATTTGTTTCTTCGCTGATTGTTTAGAGTGCCTTCACGTTCCTTTTTTAGTATTAACCGCTCATCTACACTTCCCAATAAAATGATTTTCTTTTATTTACTGGCCCAATATCATTTCTATTTTCATTTTCTACATTCAATCGAATTGTGATAGTTGATAGCATTAACAGCGCTGACTCGGAGGATGGTAGGTTATTTGTGACTTTATTTTCAGGATTTGTAAAATTCTCCACTCTGATGTCAACATCTAATTCAGTTAAGGACACTGTTACTGTGGAGGCTGAGTGTTGCAAGTGCACTACCCGCGGTAAATTCCATTGTGGATTACGATTGATACTTGATTTACTATCATATCTTCCTTATTTTTGTGTAATATGTACACTGTATTCATAAAGTAAAGCACGAGTTCATTTTCATTGAAAATCCTGAAACGATTAGTCGTTTTCGTGACTTAAATGACAAACATCCAGAAATACATTTACAAATGTTTAATACTTTTGATAACACAAAAAGACCCTTGGATATTGATGAGAAAAGGGATTTAGCCACAGTTTCTCTAAAAATACGTTTTACACATATTTTAAATATCGTGCGCAACGAGTTTATATCTATTCTTACCTAATTGAGTATTAAGTACAGTACTGTAAAGAACATAGGCACATCATCACGATAAAAATTTAGTAGAAAATCTAGTTATCATTACTGCAAATTACGTCTCTGCAATTTCTTTATATTTTCAGGTTATTTTATTATATTATTTATACAGTTTATAAGTTAAGGTAGTTGTTTATCTTATTGTAAATGGAAAGCAGCGAATTTTATATTACCGCGCATGGTATATACGAAAAGAAACATCATTGAAATACTACAAACCCTTCTATTAATTATTTATTGCATCTTATTTCAGAACTTATAAATTAACTTAATTTTACACCGAATATGTAAGCGTTTTTCTACTCATTACTACACGCACTATGGAATACTCCTTCACAAAACTGTTTTACGAGTTTGATGACATTAAATAGAAATATACATTACAGCCCACGATTTTCTAACATTTATAAAGGCAAATAATGCATGAATATTAAATTTAACTGTTAAAAATAAATAACAATAACCAGTTAATACTTGCAGCACCTTAAGCTATAAAGTAACTGCCACCGCTTACTATGTATAGCTAACAAAGTTGGAACCAATGCTGGAAAGTACTGCGAGTAAAATGTTACTAGAAAAGCAACACTTTAGAAAAAGGCGTCAAATTTTTATTTAACGCTCAGATCACACTTACCGGCTAAACATATTTTAAAGTTAGGGAAGATGAAGTCGCTAAATTTGTGGTTGAGAGCTTGAAAAATCTCACCGATGGTTGAAACTAGAATTTCTTCGGTTACAGGCAATCGCGTTACGTTCGTAATATTCGTCAATGATTAATCCCAGATATAAACTTATCTTATACTGTCTACTAACCACCACTACTTTTTTTGAATTTGTATGAAAATTATAGCAGTTACGATTTGAATTATAAGTACTATTAATCTTACTTATATCAAATATGAAATAATTTTATGGAACACACATTCTAAAATTTTATAAGAAATGTATTTTTCTCAGTGTATTATTTGCTTACTGTATTATATCTAGACGTTTCACATTAACAATTATAAATGAGAAAACTTTTACGATACTAATGTAAACGAAAGGATTGAAACCGTTCTAGACCCATATGTAAATATATTTACATCTGCTCGTTAATGTCATCTGCGATGAATCCTTTTAGTTTCATTATTCTTGCAAGTTTTATTCAATTGTCCAAAAATAGGTTTGTGAAAGGTGTTTGGTTTTTCCAACAACAAAATCATTAAAAGTGAAACCCTCAACATTATTTATATACACTATAGAAATCACAAAATTCATAACTGTGTTATGAAATAATTTTCAAAATCCTTACTTAATGGCATCATAATCAATTTTTAGAATGGTAAGCTATACTTTTTCCTTAGATCTGGTAACTATATTTCCTTTTATTATTAATAATAATATGTCTTTATTCAGGACGTTATACAATTTACAAAGAGAAAACAATTATACAAAACAAAAATCAAAAATAAAAATAATACGAGAGCTTAGATCCGTGCCAAACCTTAAGGATCCGTTCAGATGGGTGACATACCTGTATTAAAAGAAAAGAAGTTGATACAAGTGTAGTAAAGTAAAACGAAATCCTACGTTAAGTATTCCAAAAACAAACGATAGAAGGAAAGGGGTAAATGAACCAGATATTATGTGTACACAAACGATATTCAATATCCTACATACGCGTGGAGGGGATAAAAATCGAACCGTAACGTACTACATTGTGTACACATACTTTCATGCATCTTATGTGTATTTGTGTATGTGAACCCACATCAAATGCAAAACAAAATGCTTATGCATCATACAGTACATTTAGTGATCCTTGTATTCGAAATTTGAAGGTAACGAGCCTGACATCACACAGGTTGATCGGTGGATCCAAACAAACGTTTTGACTGTGATGTAATACATAGAAGTAAATTTAATCCTATTTTCTTTAATTAATTGGAGAATAGGAAGTAAGTATATAATCATTTTTGAGGCTTTCACGGCCACGATTGGTACCCTTCAACTCCGTTTGGCTGTGTAAACTTGTTCAGTCTAACTCGGACATGTTCAGCTATGTCGTAATATATAGGCTACCGCTAAGATGCGGTCTTAAACCACAATTATTAATTTTAATGTATAGGGTATTATGGTAATATGCAGATTACTAATAAAATCACACTCTGTATAAATAGATTTGCTATTGCGAATTAAAATCACACACATTATAATTTACGATTATGTTTTAAAATCGCACCCTGTATACTAAAATTTACGATTTGGAGTTAGTATCACACCCTGTATATTGAAATTGACGATTGTGAATTAAAATTACCTATATATGTCCAAATTTACGATTATGGATTAAAATCACACCGTGTATACTAAAATTTACGATTCGATGTCATGTATATTGAACTCTACAATTATGAATTAAAATCCCTGTATATAAAATTTACGGCTGTGAATTAACACCACACTCTATGTATTAATATTTAATTATAAATTAAAATCGCACCCCGTTGTGTGTGGGTACGATTTGACAAGCCCTTCAATTTGTTAGGATCTACAATAACACGTTATCATTTACAGTGCCGATTAAAGATATCGTATCGTACATTTGGAGCAATTTATAGAGCAATACATTAAACATAACGTACCCTATTGCTTGTTTTCCCTCCCTGCGCACTGGCCGGCAATGAATTCTAGGAGACGTACACATTAAAGGAAAAGAATCTTTTATAAAACGCAGTTTTGCGTGGCGGCGGCGTAACGAGACGCATGCATTCGTAACGAAACATATTTTATCCAGCAGCTATAAAGGTGTTTTAATTGCAAATAATTTAGGATAAAACTTTACGGCTACTACTTTTCTATGGTTCTGCCTAGTGAAGCCATTTTAATTCCACAAGCTTATGCAATATTTTTTCGTATTTTCTGATACCAAAAGTGTATCTCAAGACTCTGTACCCTATGCTTCTAAACAACGGCTATATACTTGTGAATACCCAACGCACTCTAAGTAAACATAATAATTCTAATCCTCTATATGCGATACGAAGTACACGACTTAAGATGAAAGCTATTGTCCATAAGCATTCCTAAGTTTCTAACAGAATTAGATAACAAGTTAAATCCCTTAATCTTTAATTAAAGTATAGTAGACTTACTACTTAGAGCAATAGATTTGGTAGGGTTAATTTTAAGCATATGGTTAAATGAAAAGTTAAAGATTTGATTTAAATCACGATTTATAAGATCCACAGCTTCATCAATATCTTTGGCATAAACACTCTCATAAATTTTAGTATTCTTGTCCTACATCACATGTTCAAAATCTGTTGGCCAGTTACTTACTGACAAAATAATCTGACACGCCACTCGAATATTTTTGTTGAAATATTTTCCATTTTTGTTCCAATTCTTCCCTTTAAGTTATTAAGATTTGAAGACCGTGTTGTCCATACATGCAGATTCCAAGTTTTTGAACAGATCATTATACTGAGTATTTTAAAGAAAAAATTACAAATAAGAAATATTTGGGGAGAAGTCGGCATAGCAATGCTGCAAACAAAAATTATATTTAAGGGTAACTGATCCAAAGTTCTTTTGTAAACATTTTCCTATACCTAAAATGTATCGTTCTAGTAAGTTTTTGGCATAAATGATTACAGTGCTACAATAAAATACTATCAACTTTTGCCATTCATTAAAAGTAATCTGTAAAATTTAATATATTCTTCTTAAAACTTCAAAATCTATTTGAAATGAGCGCCATTTTTCTTCATAGAAACTGTAATGCGACTAACGTAATGTCCACGTTAATAATTACACTAAGAAATTCATCCAGAAGTTTTAGCATGTCCAAATATTTTTTATTTAAACCTTTTTCCCAAAAATTGACCAGGAAAAGAATTATCTCCCTCCCGCGCACTTGGTGATGTATAAAAATTTAACGTTAATGAATAGAAAAACATGACGAAGTACGCCTTGAAGCAATTTATTAATTCTATTAATTAGGTTAATATCTAGGTGTCAAATGATATTTTAAAATTGACCAGAAGGTCGCCGCCAAATACCTAACTTTTGAACATAGATCCTAATTTTTAACGAGCGTTCTGTATTTGAATAAAATCCAAATCAAGTGGACGAAATACGCACTGCTTCATCAGTGACATCGTGTACCCAAACCAAGGTCTTGCGAACATTTTCATCATGAAGCTTTTATTTCAAAATCTTCCAAGGCGCTGTAGGAGTCTCGCAACGAATTTAGACGCACCTTTTCTTTAAAAATGCATATTTCAAATTGATAAATTAATATTCCAGTTACACAAATTTTGCATTTGTTGCATCAAAATATATTTGAATGTATTCGAAACTTAATTCTCTTTAAGATATACCACTCAAAGTGTGGAAAATAACATATTGTTAATGAAGAACGAAGAAATACAGTTGAATAAAAATGCACCACACATAATTTCTTATACGAAAACCACAAATTCACAATTTGTTGCTTTCGTGGAGTGTGGGAGGTAGAAAAGTTTGATAAAAGCAAATGTTATGACTAGAAGGTATCCATTCCTTGACCCTCTTGCAGTCCATTCAATCTACGTACTGCAGCGCCCTCAACGGACAACGAGTATTACTATGTAAGCGACCTACATATGAACTAGAAATAAGACGAACATTAAAGCTTTATCACATTCACTCCTTGGCCACCATTCTTACGTGTAAGACGCTTATGTTTCTTATTACCATACATACGCACATGCGATAACAATATTTATATATTCGCGCTACTATCAAAATTACCTAACACCGCACAGGCGCCATTTTTCAAATTACCGAAATTAAACAGTGCTTACATAGGAATTGTGTAATGTGTAACTATAAGTGGCGCTAACTGTTGTGTGCTTGAATTGAACTTTGTGTTACATATATCTGTATATATATATATATATATATATATATATATGTATATCTGTATCGATGATAAACTGTTGGTATTGTATAAACAGTTACTTAATTTTTAAGGGAATATTTGCTAATAACGTAATGAATCTATTATATACATATTCGCTTGTAAAAAATTTGTCTGAATTTGCGACTCGATACGCGATGTCCACTGTAAGAGCGTCTCAAGTAACTTTCAATTTCATTTGCTTTCTAATATAGTCATTTAAATTCTTCGGGTATTCTTATTGGTTATTTATCCGGAATTTAGCTAATGCATCCACTAATACTATTTCGTTTCTTACAGCACAATGAAACATACCTGGATATTCGCTTTGCTCGTCCTAATATCATTATGCAGTATATCAGAAAGTAGATCGTTGACCAAGAGGCAAATCAAGGTAGAAGCCAGTATAGAACCAGGACACGTACGTATAATTCAATTGTTATAAGACTGATAAAACGGAATTATAAAATCATTGCAAGTCAAGGAAACGAAATCGATCAAGTATTTTTGGTATTTTCTTCTTTGTCATTTTATTTAAAACCCGACAACATTGATGAATATCTAAGTTCCAAGTTGAATAGAGAATTAAGAGCGCTTCGGTTCTCCCATGCCTATATTATGTCAAACATTCTAGCGATTATTAATTAATACATAATGCAGTTACCTAATTATGGCTAATTGATAGTTTCCTTTCGCAACACCGATCTCTAACCAAGTGTCACTACGTAAGCAAACTACAGATTTCTAAAACATTAACAGTTTACATATAATTTAGGCATATATGCAGACAGGTTTTCACAAGTACATAAGACTGCTATACACATAAAGAAACTGTTTTATAACTATACGCTTGAAGATGTAGAGGTATATGAAGAAAGTTCATCTTCAACAAATTACGTCATATCACTTTCTCTCGTAACTTTCATCTCTGCAGAATCATACGATTCTGGTTTGCACCTGGAAAAATTCATGCGTACTCATGCCCAATATTTTCATAAATTTCTAAATATTCACTATCAATTTTCAAATAAATATGTAAAGCAAATTGGTTCATAAATATAAACGCAGAAATAAATTCATTATTCTCGAGTTTATCATTATTAATTATAGAAGTAAACAAATAAGTAGCACCAGATTCTAATTACTAATGTTACTACTTCAAAATACGTAATGCCCCCCCATCTTGCAAGTATAAAACCAGAACATTTTCACTGTCTTTGAAAATCCAACAAACTAAACAAAATAAAATAGTTCCATTCAATGAAACCAACGTAATTAACAATAAAGTGAAATGTATGGCAATGAAAGTACCGCTATTAAGAACATAGACATTCTAATTGCACTAGAGTTCAATTTCTGCATATACAGACTTGGTAAATTAAGTAAATCTTATATTGTTAAAAAAAGCTAAAGCGGTAAAGTTTAAGCATTATATTATTTTAAAGCTTGACTTCTATTCGATTTAATAAACAGCATAAAATATTATTAATTATTCATTACATTTCCCATATTTGAAGTCAACATTTTATAATCCAATTATGAACATATTTGATCAATGAATGAGTATTTTTGAACAATTGCCTTTTTGGAAGGATTCATATGTATATCTTAGATTTTTTTGAGTTTATTCCTTAATTTTATATTTCCACAACGAAAACTATACGCGAACTCTCAGTATCAATGAACCAATTCGAGCTGTAATCTACTGAAAAAACTGAATTCCTTAAAAAAAAATATATTTAACTATTAGACGTATACTCAAATTTATGAGATACGTACAGATCAAACAAGCTACAGTTAATTTCATTAATTATTAAAAAATATCAAATTTACAAATTGGCGGTAAGTTCCATTAATTCCTCATTAAAAGTCAATCCATACATATAAATGCACAAAGAATAAAATCTGCCGAAGATTTGGAGCCTTTGCACTATTAACAGAATCTATAAATTGCTGGATTAAAAGTTATGGCAATCTACGTTATTTACTATTCTTAACCGACTTAAAAAAAAAGAAGGAGGTTCTCAAGTAATTGTGTATCTTTTTTTTGATTTTATGTTTCCTCGTATAATATCTTTCGATTTCGTACCCTCACTTATAAATTACTCAAGACGCCCTAATATTTCTAAATAAGTATTGGGTTTTTTAGAAGGGCTCCCTAAAAGTAGGGGACGGGGGCAAATTTTTTATCTACACCACTGAATAAAATGCAATTTCAATATAAATAACACTAAAGTATCGTACCACCATCTGCACCACACAAGTTTAATTAATTAATAAAATTAACCGTATAACCGAATTCGGTCATTAAAATAGCTGTCCAGATTAACTAATTAAACTTATATGGTACGGAGTGTGCGGATATGTTAGTGTTGTTTGCCGTACTTACACCGCACAGTACTTGCTATCATTATTAATTACTTTGTGATTCAGATGATTTCAAATATATGGTAAATTCTCATATCACCAAATATCATCATCATAAAATCGGCCATTCTTGGGCCAATTTGGGCGTTAGATAGTTTACCAGGCTATAGTTAAAAGTTTTAAAAGAAGTAAAAAATATAAGCTTAGATGGAACTTATTCCTCTCAAAACAAGTGCACACACGATTTATATTAACGCCGTGTGTTTGAGGCGAGTATATCGAGAATTCAAAGCGAAATTGCCAGATTTCATGATATTCTCAAAAGAATCGTAGTTTTAAAAATACGCAAAACCTTGCTGGTTTTGCTATTTATTGTTTCTAGTAATCAATGTTCACCATTTGAAGTAATTGGTAAACTGATCAACTACACGTTGATCACAGCCAAACCTGGAAAGAGATTCTACTTTCATTATGCAGCCGATTCAAAGAATGTCTGTATAAAAGTATAACATTTAAACACATTATATAAGTTTTATTAGATTGAAAGAAATAGATGTTGAACCACTGCATTGCCATTTTTAAATTCTAATAACAAAAATAATTTGTTCAAGGATTCATCTTCTCACCCAAACTAACTTATTGCTAGTAATACTGAACATCAAACACGCACACAGGAAGTAGTGGTGGTTTCAGAATAAGAGTCGTTGGAATTAGAATATAATTTTCAAATATATATTTAAATAAATAAACATAATAAACGTTAACCTATTGCAATCCTAGTAGAGCGACACTCATTATGTCCCTCTTCTTCTTTCCCTCGATCACAACGATCTTGCATAAAATATGCCACGCAGGAACGAAATAACTCAGATAAAAACAAAACATTCAGCAACATTTTTAAATATTCGATGCTTTAAAGCATAATAAAATGCCGCAATCACCAAATACAAAATCCAAGTTCGTTATATATAGTTATTTGTGTTCATACATATTCTTCACAAATGTCGATTTGGAATATTTTCGTCTTGGTCTAGGTTAACTAATTGCAGTAAAAGGTTTACCTCTCAGGAGAATTATTTGTTAATGATAACTGTGACAAAGAGAAAGTAGACAAAATATAAAACTGGTTGCATTTAATTATCATTAAACTTAAATAAGTAGCGCTAATTGTAGCGATAACACATCAAGTAATTTTATGAATTTTAGGGTGAACATCACGAAGAACTTTGGCGAGATAAGAAAAAGGTGGAAGCTAAGTTTGGAGTTAAAAATGCTCTCTTAGGATTTGTATTTAATGTAAGTATATATAAACAATGAACGCCTAAATACTTAGATGCGTACTGTTGAACGTAATACTACCCGATAATGAATATTTAAATCACACACGCAGAACTTTTGGATTAACTTTTCATACAAGCATTTAAACTTTGATAATCTCATAAATTTTCCAGCAAATTATGTGCAACAAAATCACAGTTTATTATTATGAGTTGTTCTTAATATTAGCAAATTCTGGTATTTCAATGTATATAATAACCGTTCCTTCTTTCACGTGATATATCACTGCTTTCGCAGAAAATCAATTCCTTCATCGATCAAAAAACACATTGGGTGGATCAACTAGACAGGACAAACATTGCTAAAAATAAGGCCCATGGAATATATGCTCCAAAGGATCCCGTAATTTCCTTAACAGGTCTCATCACTGAGACAGTTGGCCAGAAATTGCAAGCAGCAGGTCCTTTAATAGGTATTGCTGTTCAAAAACTTACTAGCAGTTCTGGAGGTCTAAGTAGCGGATCGGCACATGCGGCAGCACCGGCACTTCCGGCAGTCGACCATAGCGCTGGCGTTGGTTTCGGTTTCGGAAATATTTTAGGTTCTCTAAGTGCAATTAAAGGCTTTGGCTCCGGTGGCAGTCACGTAACGGGTGGTGGCTATGTAGGTCGTTAATACGCAGGGTAGTAGTTGCAAAAATATCTTCCCGTGTAGTTTGCGGATATCTACTACTTAAGAAACTAAAAGTAAGATTCGCATTTTGCTTAATTGTAAAACATAACGATAGCGGTTTAGTTAGTTTAATTCAAATATACAGCGGACGATAATAATTTTTACCAATAAGTTGCAAAGCTACTGACAAGTTGCACTAGTACGAATAGTGTTTTTGTACTGTTGATATTGCTAAATTAAATTAGTAACAAAGCACACTAATTTGGCGTTTCCTTGTCAACGTTTTAGTAAGATTTTTTGATATATGTTTACAGCACACAAAAAAACTAATGTTGCTCCCTTTCACCGACTGTATATCAAATTATATTTCAGCAACCCTATGGTCGCTTTCAAACATGAAGCTAGTAAACAATTTGACTATCCCAAAACAGTCGAAGCGCCTATAGATTATATTGATGCGCGATTATTGAAAGGTATCGTTAGTTTTTTATGTGACCATGCATACTATCTGACGAAATTTGTAGAAGGTGGAAATTCTTTATAAATTTATTATGTAAAACACAAGCATGTAAAATGGAAAGAAATCCCTTTTAGTAAAACTATACAGCAGATGATAAATACAACATTTGCGATGTGGTCATTCATCTGACGTTATGATACTAGCAATAATTACGTAAATTATTAAATTACACTACTCTTTATTAAGTGAGAATTCTTTTCGTTTATTCCATAATATGATAAAATATCAAATTTATCGGTTCCCCTCTCGCACTATTGTTAAATTGCATGAATATTTTCTGAAATTAAGAATATTTTGTTTTTTTTATGGCTTGCAAAATTACTATTTACCATTCGTTGTATAAGTGTAGTAGATATTTGCACAATAATTGTACAGGTTTACAATCAGATATAAAAGGATATCTGCCAAGTAAAGTGTGAAATATGATTCTTAGTAGATACTCGAAAAACATCATGTCTTTAGAAAATTTAGCACTAAAATTTATAGTATGAGTGAAAGTGCAAAATGTCTATACCCAAAAATACAAGGTTGCTAACCCATATTCTGGTTGTAAAAGATTACATAACATAGACGTGATGAAATTTGTACTTGTTTGTAGAGAAGTGGTATCAAAAATGTGTTAGTCATTATTTTTTAAGAATGTTAGTTGTTAATATTTCTTAATTGTTTGTATTTAATAGTATTAGAGGCATGTAACATAAAGCTGTTTTGTTAGTTATGCTTTATTGATAGTTTTATTATTTGCTCAAACTACAGTATTTATGGAATTATTACTGTTTTAGCGATTTGTAGTATAAATATTATGAAAACATGTACTACTGTGTAAATTCTTTGTAAACTTTTTATAATACTTATACGTACAAATGTTAATAAAACAGCTGTATTTTTTGTAAATAGCTTTTCAAAAATAAATCGAAATCATCGTTGATATATTGTTTTATTTCTAACAAAATGCAATTTCTAAAAAAAAAGCCGCAGAAAAAAGGTTCACTAAATATGAATAACGAATAATAGTAAACTGCTTTTGTTGTAGAAAATAATAATTTCTAATAATTGTACAAATTCCGTTAAAAATGTCATAAAGGAATTTTTAACATCCCTATATGGAAAGACATTTATAACAATGTTTCACGTTTAAATTACTTATGTCCAAAAGTGCCTGAAAATAATTGACATTTCCCGCTACTACAGAATATTTGGCAATATACATATTTCGAAACTATGTCACATGCAACATTCGTTATGTACGTCAGAACTGTTTTTTTAATTGCGAATTAAGTAATCCTTAAGATATCGAATAATATAATATCGCATACGTGGCTGTATCTAAATTTATTAATAAATATTCAAATTTTAGCCTAAATCGGTTGCGTCATCATCCTCAAGTCTGTCTGCCTCTACCACTAAGCGACCAACTACTACCGAGGATATAGTATTATATGAGAAGTATGGACCTGTTACTGCCAAAGTTCCATCAGAATTTTTCGGTTCAGGATTTACATTAATTACCAACGTCTCTAAAAGGATCGGTGATTTTATGCTCGTAAGTTTACTCATATTTCTGTTAGTTTAATATGACAAAGGTACTTCATACTTTCCTAAAAGAAAGAAACTTCACATATCTGACTGCTTCGTTGCATCTATAAAATTAAGTAACTAAAACTAGCTCATTATACATTTCTACCACAATTAACCTTAAACAAGGACAGGTAGATTTTATTCGGCCATCAGATCACAATGTGATATTGGTAACGTGAAAGTTATATACGGTAAATTAAATATATCGCGTATAAGAAGTCAATCACCTAGTTTATCACGAACAAAACCACATTAAAGTTTCAGCACAATCATGTATGCATTTGTCAACCCAATATTCTTTCACCCTGATTCCAGACGGAAGGCTGTTGAATGCAGATAAGCAGCACTAACTTGGTGATTTTTAGGAAGACGACTTCTATATCTAAGGTTATTTCTGCCTCTTGCGGGGGACTTAACAACCTTTTTTGCTCTGTCAACATACGATTCATATTAGATCGCGACGAAGCACCCCACAGTATTACATTGTAAGCTAAAATGCGAATAATAGCAAAATACTCAAATATTCACGTATGTACACTGCCGTTCAGAGAAATTCGGTCGGTTGGTAAAAAACATGAAAAGGTTACAGAAACAAACGAAACTAAAAACAAAATGCAATTTTATTGTATGTACAGGTAAAAAAGACAAAAATAAATAAATAAAAAGTTATTCTGGCCTAATATAACATACTGAACATTATTTTTTTTTTCATCGAAAAAACCTCCTTTGCTGTTAATCACCGCTCGAACTATTCTAGGCATTCTTTCGATAAGTTTTGTTAAAATGGATTGTGGAATACTAATCCATTCATGTTGCAGAATATTCCGTAAATGTTCTTGTGAAGTTGGGCATATCTTTCGGGTCTTCCTGTCCAGTTCATCCCACAACAACTCTATAGGGTTCAAATCTAGGCTTTGTGGGGGCCATGTTATTACTTTTAGGGTGTGCTGTTCTTCTTGCTCCTTTAGATAGTTCTTACACACTAACGCAGTGTGTTTTGGGTCGTTGTCATGCATGAATGTAAAGTTACGGCCTATTATACGCAATCCTAATGGCACTGCATGATTCTGGAGCATTGCAAAATAATTTTCCTTCCTCATTACACCCTGCACTCTGCATAAATCTCCCGTCCCAGCAAAGGAGAAACATCCCCACACTAACACAGAACTACGCCCTTTCTTCACTGTTGGCACAATGCAGTCCGGGATCATTTTTTCGGTTTTAGATCTTCGAACATAAACTCGTCGATTCTGCCCAAAAACCTCAAACTTTGACTCGTCACTCCAAAGCACGTGTTTCCAATCATCCAACGACCAATCTAGATGAGAACGGGTCCACTCTAGCCGTTTTGCTCTGTTGCCCCGACGTAATAAAGGTTTTCGAATGGCAATGCGTCCATGAAGGTCGGCTTGTTGAAGTCGACGTTTTACCGTACTCGCCGAAACTTGTTCTTCACGGCCGCGATTGACTTCGGCTGCTATTTGTGGCGCTGTTAATTTTCTATTGCCTTTGCTTAATAATACAATTCTCAAATCTTCAGCTTTTGTTGTTTTCCTAGATGCTCCAGGACGAACACGATTTTCTATAGTTCCAGTTGTCCGATATCGCTTTATGATGTCATTTACTGTTGAACTTCTCATATTCATTTTTTCAGCAATTTGACGCCCCGAATATCCTTCTTCAAACAGCGTCATACTGCATGAACGTTTTTGTACACTGGTAGGCTTGCCACGTGCCATTTTGAAGTAAATTTTCTTAAAACTTTCGCGCAAAAACGACAGATGCACACCAACACACGTTTAACAGTAAAATGAAGCAACTTTATATCTTTACGCCTGTGATAAATAAACAAGAATGATACTGCGGTATATTTCCTATATGTATTGTTCGTTAATAATCCCCAAACGACCCGTTTCAAAAGATCGGTACTTCCGAGAAATTCTTGGAATGATAATAAAAGGGACTTTATTGTGGTTGTTATACTTTACATAATAATTTATGGCTTTAATCCCATTGAAAAGAATGTATGCTTAATATTTTTCTAATTTTATGTATTAATAATTGTATACAGTGTGATATAATAGATTTTTATTGTATGACCGAACTTCACTGAACGGCAGTGTATGTAGGTGTTTAGTTTCCACATCCCACAATCAAATGGAACACGTATATTATTACGTTCTTGAATGCCTCCCTTCAATTCATGTCAACTTTCATAAATATTTTCTGTATCTTCCTTGATTTTTGGGATATTTGATATAATTTGAGAATTTAACTATCGATATCTTGCCTTACACGTTATTGTTTACCACACGCTAGGGCGGTATTCAAATTTTATTCGCTTGAGTATTTCTTGAAGTTTTCGGCAATACATCGAAAAATGTAATTTAATTTAGAACTTTTTTTATAAATATTTTTCCATGTGTCGTTCTTTACTAAATTAAATATGAAGCTATGCGGACAAAGTCTGCTAAAATGCGCGACGAAATACTATAATTTTTTGTTATTCCGAAGACACTTATTACAAATTTTCTCTAAAACTTAATTTATGCATACAATTTCAACATCTATATGAACTGCATACAAACTATAAAGCGATTGTTTGTACTTGTTGGAACATTTACTAATATTTCGGGAGTAATATGCAATATCAATGTCACGTAGAGCCTTCAAAAATTCACCCATAATATTTCTTCATAAATACTTCCATTTAGGTAAATCGCGAACTTTTCAACATCTTCCAAGATGTTCTTATATTTTTTGCTGTCAACTTGACTTACTTTGAGTAGTTTCTGAAATTGTATCCAAAAACCTAACGTTTATATACTAATGAATATTTTAGTGAAAGCATTTTATTACATATTCTATGTTTTTAAAGGAACATCTTCATAAAAAAGTCTAGAACTGATTTTCTATTGGATTCTATAAAAATATAAATAATATTCCATTTATAAAAAGTGAAAAGCATGAACATGGCAATGGTTTCGATAACCAGCTTGTAGACAAATTGTGTCAATTAGATAGATGGACAGCTATAGAGAATATTGTAACGGAATATTTGAAATGAAAACTGGACACCTTATATATTTAGGCATATTTTGTCTTGTGCACGATTTTTTTAAATTTCTTAAAAAAGAATTACCTACCGCTCGCGCACTAGATGAATATATACATTTGGAATTAGAAAGGAACTCTAAACCCAATTAAACCATCATATATTGAGTGCTCTTCGTACCCTCGATTGTTAGGGATTAAAATTTGAAAAAGTCGGAAAAACATTTGTTAAAAAGTTAATATTAGTATAGGTAACCGTCAACTGGTACTTAAGTGCAAAAATTGTCTCCAAAGGAAATATAATTTGAAATATTTTGTTTCAGGATTCGGCTTTTCGAGCTCATAGGTTGTTAGAATCCATGAGGCCATTCCTCTGGAAGGTATTTGGAAAGAAGGGAATTGTTATTGAGGCAACTACCGATAAACCTATATTTACTGATCCAGATGCCAAACCACTCAATAAATCTTTTTAAAAATACTTGATTATAATTTTGAAGTATACTCCAGTATGAAAACATAGCATGTTTATAATATTTATCTATTTTAGTTTAGTTATTTTCAGTTTCCATTGTTAAGTACCGTAAAATAGGGTGAATCATAACAGTTCTCTATACCTTTACTTAAATACGTTCAAATTGATTTGACATATAAACTCCCACGTAAGCGCAAAAGTATTATATGGCTCAAGAATATTTCTCAACATCGAGACTTTCATGTTTTACTTCAAAATGGACGTTTTTTATTTTTTTTTTCTGGTTATTGTGATTCGGTCCCTAGGCGGGGTTAATAACAACACACTTTAAATGAAAACATAAATTTAATATGTTATTAAAAACTATTGAAAAATAAGAATAAAACACCAACTCCAATTATCATTTTATTATGTACAAGTACGGTAACGTATTTAAGAAACTGTTTAAGAATTAACATTTTCATTACACCGCGACCTACAATTTTGGGAGCCTTCACTGACCATTAACAGAAGTGAACAGAAAGGTGTCAATGTCATCATTATCTGGGAAAACATAAAAATCCATCTTTAGGGGCAATTTTGCTCGTTTTCGCTCTTACAAACGTTGCCTTTATTAAACCATTGGATATAAAAAGATCTTTTATTTTTTCATTCTTCTCTTCCTTTTCTTGATTTTCTTCTTTAGACTCGACACTATTAAAATCTTCGCAACAAATTTCAGTCTCTCCGTCAGCACTATTATCACCACTATCATCATACCCTTTAACGCTTTTTCAAGCTTCTACTTCTTTCTCTTACTTCGAGTTTTTAGGACATCATCATAGTACATAGACTTCAATAGTTGCACTACCGACTCATTTATTATATTATTATGGACAGTGATATCATTGTGTTCCTCGGTCGGTAGCCTTGATAAAACTCTGTTTAAGGGAATGATCCCGTATTTATCGAAACTTAGTTTAATATTGTTAGCAGTATTTCCCTAAATGGATTGAATAAAACGTTTTAACAGTATGGGGCATATTGTTTTTAGGATAAAAGTTGGTTTTCTACCATCGGTCTTTTTCCAGGAAGTTAATATATAATTATAATAAGTATTTCCTGACCGTCACTTTTTTTACAGTATGGTGTTTATCCAATCTTGAAGAATCAAACCACCCTGAAGGAGTGGAGTTGTACCTTGTTCCCTTACGCCGACCTATGGTCCAAGATTCATATTTGTGCAACGCCTTATTCAACATATATTATAGTAGTAACCCATCTCCAGAACAGAGGATCATCAGTCATATTTGTCTCATCGTAATTAATTATATTGGATGGAGGGACATCCTTAAGGGAGTCGGTCAAATTATCAAAGCAGATTTGGAGAAACCACTGCACGTGCTCGTCTAATGTTTTGGCACATTCTTTCCGATATCCCGTAACTATGTCTATGTAGAAAACTCCTTGCAAATTCGCTTCCTGGGAAATTATTTTTAAATCGTTTCTCTTTAATGCCTTTTTTATCGAAATACGATTTAATTAGCATCCTTAAATCATAGGTATCCATAGAGCACCCCCAATTACTATATACAATTATTCTATTTACCAATGTTGATTCCACAGCAGCACTTAAAACTGTCTATGCACCTTTTGTTTTTACAGCGTTGCCCCTACTTATAACGAAACATTCAAACACTATCTCTTTGGCTAAAGGCGCATTCGATATTTTGCTACACACAAAGTTTTTAGACATCAACTCTCCGGTAGTTTCTCACAGCAACAATAATGCCTCCTAGAACTGACTCTTGCTTACAGACAGCGCCATCTATCTTTTGTTAGAAAAAAGGCTAAGGTTATAGTAACCCTTCTACGTAAAAATATTCGTGGAATTCGCAGTGTTTCCAGAGCTTGAAATTTCTCTTACATGTTTTTGATTTTTTTATTATTCACCTCTTAGTTGTGATTGCCCCATTTTACGGTAGAAAAATAATTCAAAAACATTTTTTAGTATGTGTTATACGTATACATATGTTACAAGCCTTAATTTACTAGTCATATTCCATTTAAAATGTTATTAAATACACAGTTAGATTTTACTTCTACCAATATTTGATATTCTGAAACCCTTCACTAACACCGGACGCAGGTTTAATAAGGCTATCACCTTTAGCAGTAAATCTGAACTAACAAAAAGAAACAAACTTACCTATTATTTGATGTATAAAATTTCATGATGAAGTACAATGTACTGGACAGACGAAAACTTTCATATATTTTTAAATAAACCTAATGAAGTAATTGAAATATCGAGTGCTAGTCGTATACATGAAGCAGCGTTTGCTTTTTTCAACAATGTTATAAAGCCTCCCAGAACATTTTAGACGTCTAAAAATTTTAATTAAAGAAGTTTTCTCAGAGCACTCCAAAATAACGCGAAACACAAATACACTCATTGTCAATATTGACAAACTCTATTATAGCGAACAACTATAAGTCAATTATATGAATGCTTAAATATATATTGTAAAGAGGTTTGAATGAACTACGCTAAAATGTAAAAAAAAATTTCGCAAGAGTTTCACGAGTAGAGCGCAACATTCTCACTTGTCTTCCAGTGGTGTTTAACCGCGAGAGATTGAGGGGATACAGAGCTGCTTCGATACATGTTGCCACTTTCCGGCCTACTATGCTGTGTGCTATGTTTAATACATATCGCAGTGTGAAGTTGATAAGTGTCGAAATTGAACGGAAAGCATTAAAAATGTTGAAAATGCGTAGAAATGCATCAAGTTGTCTGTTTGCTAACAGGGTAAACACGTATTTATGGCAACTTCCAGTCTTAATATATAATGTCAAAGAAATAAGGTGTTTAGATTGCGATAAAACAATTACTATGTTGGAAACCATATATGTGTATTAACCATGTAAATAACGCAATACATAAATTAAAAAAACCGGAAGGGAACCGCATAAAAATTTTCTACGTGATTTAACAATGACGTTGAGTGCGTACAATATACCGTTGGCAAAAATCGGACAAACAATGTTTCGTCAGTTTTGGAAGAAATAGAATCCAACGTGGAAACTACCAAGTCCGCAGACGCTACGTAACTACTTGCTGTCAGTGTGCGAGAAGATTGAGAATTATGTGAAAACCGCAGTATACAATGAATGGTTGTGGCTAGCTATAGATGAAACTACAGACATTAACAAAGATTCCGTAGTATCGATTGTAGCACGGACAATTATGCGGTTATGCTTCGCACATGTCAATTATTCAAAGCTGTTCAACCGAATTTGCTGAACATAACATGTCTGTTTCATGCTTTACACCATGTAGTAATGTTATCCCGATGTGGATCAATTAATAGCACAGACGTACGCAGTTTTTCTTAAATCGTCGAAACGTATTCTGCTACTTCGTTCACAGTATCCTGACATACCGGAAGCGCCGCAGATAATTCTCACACGATGGGGTACATAGCCAGAAGCAGCATTCTATTATTTTCAACATTTTGAAAAGATCAAATTAGTGATTTTACAACTGGACACTAAAGCAACAGCTGCAATAAAGTTAAGTCAAATGCAATTCCAAAATCCTCAAGTTGCAGCAGATTTACAAACTATTAACGACAATTACGTTCCAGTAGCCGAAGCAATAAAAAAAAATTGCAAAACACTTCGTTGTCCTTACGGGATTCGTGTGAAATTGTTGACCACGCAGAAGCAGTGCTACATATTTTAGATGACCAAAAAAGTGTTTTAGTCAGAAAAAAATTTAATACTATATTATGTAAAAATATCGATTTTTGTAGATTACGCCATCTTTTTAACAATAGTGTTGTGGAAGATCCGTTATACAAATTCAAAGACCACTTTAAGTACGCGAATATTACGTCACTAGATGTAGAACCACCATTTTCTGTGTATAAGCAGATATATACGCAGCAACGGACGGGTCTCTAAGAGACCACTGTAGAGAACGTACGCTATGATACAAGTGTCGAAGGTCTCACTTCCGGATTTATCTTCAACCATCTAAGCATATTCGGTAAGTTGTTGTAACTATATTATGTTTGTGTTTTCATAAATTCTCTTATTGTTTTTTTGTTCTAAATAACGCGCACGTTTATTTCGGTTAACCCAGCGCAGTGACGTTACTGATAGGCAATCGACTTGTTGCGCTCTTGGTTATCCTTATGAAATATGAGCACCAGTTCAAGCAACATATCAGATTTTATGGTTTCGATAGAATTCAATCGTCATGTGTAGCACAACACGAAGCCGGCAACAATACTTCGTCGCGGAAATTAAATGCTTATGAAACTATTTACTCACGCTCTACTTCCCTTTGCATTCGCTCTCGCTCTCGCTCCCGCTTCGCTTTTGCTTTCGCTCTCGCTTCGCTTCGCTTTCGCTTTCCTTTCCCTTCGCTTCGCTTGTTCTCTATTGTGTTTTTTTGTTTGTATCTTTCACTTGTGCATTCCTCTTCTGTAATTAATTTATTTTCCCTGGCGAGAACCTTATGTCTCCTTACTACTGTTATGACAACTCTCTCGCTTTGCATTTGTCTACTACCATTTGTCTAGCGTAATATTTCTGTCTAGCCACAACGAGTCCCTCATTGATGCATCTTTTATAGAGTATATTATTATTTCTAACAATAAATTACTCTCTAAAGCACCATATTGACAGTTTTTTATTAGCATTTTCAGCCTATCAATATAAACTGCATGTTTCATTTAATTCTTGCTTTGCCGTGTTGTACGTTGCCCTTTCATAACGTATATTTAATTATGGCGTTACATTTTTGCCAATCGCATCTCTTAATAATGTTACGTCTCCCCTCTCTACTTCTGAGATTTTAAAATTTTTACACTTTTTAAAAACTACGTCACCTACTGCCGTTAACAAAATAGCAACTCCTTCTTCATTTGAATGATTGCCTAAACCACTTGTTATTTTATAAACATGTATTTCCAGCCAATGTAATAGACTTTGGTAAAGGCATCGACTGTATCAAAGTGATATCTTTATTTTTTTCTGTAACTCCTTCACAGCAGATTATGTTACTTGTGGCGTAGAAAATTCGTCGTGTCAAAATTGTTTCCTTTTTTTCTTAAACTTACTTTGCTTTACTTTTTTTTTATTAGTTTTGTTAAACCGTTTCTAACACTATGTTATTGTTTATGACATTTAAATAAACAAAATACTTGAACTTTTGGGTTATATTTATTCAGTACGTTATGCTTTTTCATATGCTTGCTTTCGCGATGGCATGTGTATGCACCATCTTTTTCAAATTAAATGCCATACGAAGTTCGGTAATTCTTCGGTGGTGTATGCAACCGAAACTACACGAAACTTGATACCTTGATACCAATATACCTTTCTTGAACATTCATGGTCGTTGCAAACTTTTATTATCACGTTCGTTATGATTTAGGTAATTTTACTTTCTACTTCATGAGGTTTTATTAAACAACACAGAGAGGGTTTTAACAGAGATTATTTACGTGATTAGTCGTTGTTTCTCTTGACTATGCAAAGTTAATAAACAAATTATTTTTATGAAGAAAATTTGTAAGCGGACACTACTTTTAAGTCAACAATGTGGAAGAAAACCTAACTCTATACCATTTGTTTCAAATAAAAAAAAAAAGTGTAAATCCTTCCTCGCCTACGTAGCGTCTGAACTTGGTAGTTCCCACGTTGGATTGTATTTCTTCCAGAACTGACGAAACATTGTCCGAGTTTTGCAAACAGTATATTGCCCGCACTTAACATTATCGTTAAATCACATAAAACTTCTTTGTTTTTTTTTAATTTGTGTGTTGCGTTATTTACATGGTTCCTACACATATATGGTTTCCAACATAATAAACTTTTATCGCAAACTAAACACCTGATTTCTTTACCATTACGTGTTTACCCTGTTAAGACAGACAAGTTGCATTTCTACGCATTTTCAACATTTTTAATGCTTTCCGTTCAATTCCGGCACTTATCAACTTCTCACACTACGTATTGCACATAGCACACAGCATAAAAGTCCCGGCCTTCTAGTGCCGGATGTAAATTTAATTTGCATTTTATTTTAAAAGATGATAGATGAAATATAAGGCATTAAATATGAAAGCGAATATTGAAACACTTTATTATTCTTTGTTTCCCTACTTTACTTCCCTACTTATATAAAATAGATGTTGCATCAACAACTGTCTTATTTACCCGTTTATTACTAGCCTAACATCTATATAACTTACAGAGTAATTCAATATATATAGTATGTGTCAATAGACAGAAACAAGAAGTGTATTTGTTTTTTGTTTGTTGTCTGTGACACGTTAATGTTTATTTTCATCTGTATAAACAAACGTATTTCCTTATTTTTCCTAAATTTTGAATATAGTCAAAAGCAAGAATATATTATATGTTTATTACAAAAAAAATGTTTTTTTCTTCTTTTAATTCGTATTTAATATATATAGCAACTTTCTAATTTGCAGATTTTGTCTTATAATATCACCTTCATTCCTACACATCGGTCTATATCCATTCTATTCGGTAGATTATGTTGAACAACATTTATTGGAACATGCAAAATATCATAAATATCAAAACAACATGCTGTGGAATCAAGTTTATTCGTTTTATGTTTAGATGATCCAAGAGCCTACGAAATCAGCCCTTCACTAGCGTCAGAGAACGTTCCACAACCAATCTTGTTGAAGATAAATAATGATTAAAATTTTGATTTTTTCATATGTGCAACATCTCCAATGAAGTGGCGGTTTCCAGAAAACATGCCGTGGTGATTGTATATATCTTGCAATGAAGACCCGTTGATCATGAATGCAGGTTGACCCACATAATATGTAGAAATGGGATTTCTGGCAGTATTTGTTGACGTCATTTGTTACTGATGTCGCTTTACTGCTCATTCTACAAGATTTTATTACTAATTATTCTCTTTACTAACAACTATAAATATTAACCTAAAATGACTTTTGAATTGCAAATTCGAATAAAGATACGTCACATTTTTAAATATTTTTGAATTCTTTGCTGTTTTTCATCAAATTATCTTCTATATAATCGTCTGAACTTTTTAAAATTTCAGTAACAATTTATGTTTTAGAGCAGCTATAGCAATTTCCAGTATTATTAATTCTTATTAAGATGTCCAAATACTGTAAAGCGTTCCATTATACTAGTATTACCGGTGCTATTATTAATTTCGGAACGGTATTGAAAACCTACTGTAATACGTCATGCGTTTAGTAGACAACCGAATAATTGAAAAAGAGTATATTATGTGTTCACGTAATAACGAGTAACATTTCTCTTTATTTAACAACTATTTACGAATATAAAATTAATAAAAAGTAAAGTCAACAAAAAAATACGCAGGCTTCAAGGACCATGTTGCTGCGATACCACTGTTGTAGCGGATCAACACTATATCCAGAAGCAGAACGGCTTTCTAAAGAAATCCATCTGTTTGCCAAAAAAGTTAATATTTTCCCTTCTCGTGATAAAATTTCTATCTATATATTTTTTTTCGGTTAAATAAACGGTTTCTGAGTTATTCAGTCGTCATAATTGAATCACCTGGTATACCGGGACACACTTTACATTACTGCGGAGACACTACTATGTCCCATTCTTACAATACTAATTTGCCTGTTTTGTATGTAGATTTATGCCTAACTGTATTATACATTAATTTAGCTTAATGTAAATAACAATAACTGTTTCTTTTTTCAGTAAGAATCATTCCATTTGGATAGACTTAGTCTCAAAGACTCCATTGACTCTTTGCTACTCTATTCAAACACTCACACGTCGCAAATCATCTACTGCTATTGAGATAGCAAGAAATATCAATACGAATTATTACAATATCGAAGTGTATAACTATTTCTTTGATATAAGCAATGCATGAAAATGTTTAATCACGGCTTTAATCATCTTTCCAAATCAGCCCTCAAGTTTGCAAAGCAGAAACAGTTTTTTCTACCATTGAAGAAGGATATGTGGTATGTAATTACACACATTAGAAAGTTTGAATAATAACGTTCATTATATAAGCAATACAAGTCCTTGGCGTATTTCACAAAGTTTACATAATCCTAAGGAGGTCACGCATTGGTGATAATCTGAGGTTTCAGTTGACTTACAGCAAAGTGAACTGTTCATCACGTCTTCCACAGGTGTTGCACGAGTAAGTACAAGTTTTATTTAAATTTACACTTATATGTACTAAATACTACTGCTGGGGATTAGAATAAACATCCTTCATATTAATAAAAAAACAATTTATCTCAAACAATGTTAAATAAATTACTTTGGGAATTAAGTAGTTGTTGCTTGATCAGAATAATGGTCTATTCATTTTCTCACAAATGTTTTATTTTAAAAATGTGTCTGGATGTGTTATAGAAATAAACAGTCTGTAATAAAATACCAATTCCATTTTCGTTTAAAAAAGATATGAGAATTCTTATTATTGTTATTTGAAATATATTCCAATTGTAGTCGACAGTTTGTTAATTCAAACCTCGCCACTATCTCACAATAAAAATTCGTAATAACAACAAGATAACAACATTCATATTTCAGAATCGTTAATGTCAAGCTATACTTTTATTTATAAAACTACAAACCTATACTCACTACAGCAATTTGTATTTGCACCTTGAGGGGATTAACTTTCATTTCATAATACGGGATCATTCCCGACAATCAATATACCAAAGTGCGGCAGTTATTAGTGAAAGTTATTGCAAATATTTTCAGTAAGCGGCCTGTACACATTTCCTTCCTGGTACTTGCATCTATATCACACACGATTTTACAGAGAATCCCTATACAAAATAAAAATGCTACAATATTTATAGGCATTAAGTTTACCACAAGAAATCATCTTATTTGGCAAGAACAAATAAATTTGAAAATTAGGAACTTATCTACTTCAATAAATATTGGATATCACACACATTGGATATCACTACACGCAAAAAAAAAACACTTATTACAACAACTTTTTTTTACATTTTGTTCAAATATATTGTGATGCAAAACCCGGAAAATATAAATAAGAACCCAGAACACAGCTCTACCAACGGAGAAAAATGCTCCGGCGACGTCCTATAGGGATCATTACTTGCCCAGCAGACTTTCTACACTCACAACATCCACAGACCACCGGATACTGAATTTGTAAATGCTACACGTAACTAAAAGCAAATGCTGCTTATTATAATATTAAAGACATATTGAAAACAGAACGTCGATGGAGTTCGGTTATTTTGAAGTGCATACGCGAAGTATCTTGGCCTAATCAAAGACAAAAGATGAACATGGATGCGGCTAAGATTAAAAAGAAATTTCTAATTACAAGACGACCTCATGAAGAAGTAGCGAGATAAACGAACGACTTACTTCATCACGTTAAGATTACTACTAGCATATGACTTGGTCAATAATTTTCGTATATCAATTATACAATACTTCAATATCGAATATTACGCATAATAACCGGACCTATTCGTTAGTAGCAACGTTGCTAAAGGACAAAATTGACCATCACCTAAGGTTAGCATTTCGAATTCATACCGGCTTAGATGTAACGCAGATGGCAATTAAAAAGAAATAGGGACATGACGTGAGTAAATCGAGAAAACGGTAGATCATTGTTCTTCAATATTGAATAAGTGTCAACCAATGTAATATGGGTTTTACATTTTAATTTCTAACAAATTTCGACATATTTATAATTTTGATCTCAATCGTCTAAATTTAAATATATTTATTTCTTTCAAAAAATCCGAACATTCTGGCATAAATATTTATGAGATTAAATTGCATATTTGCTCCTTTCTAGAAATGGTATCAGAACTCCTTTGAAATATACAGGCTGTTCAGCATTGAACACCAAACTTTACTAAGCTGAAACACCAAAAGCGTCATTTTTTACAATCATCATATGGCATTTTTGCGTATGCCTAAGATAGAAAGTGAAAGAGATATTTACAGTGAAATGCGAGTCCTGCATCCAAGTCTTCTTCTGGTATTGGTATTGTTTGATTAACGGTATATTGTTAAACTTTGTATTAAAATGTTTATTTATTAGAACTTTTAATAAAATATTGTTTTTATATATATCGTATGTAAGCATCGCAATTAATTTTTATAGTTTCTACAGCAATAGGGTGAACGTGAAACACCAGCATAAAATTTTACCTTTAACTTGGCAGATGTTTTCGATTGTAGACATCGTCAGTCAAAGTAGAGAAGATTTTACATCCTACCATCTAACGTACATCATTTTTCTCACTTTTTCCTAATATATAAATTATACATGATACCTAACTCTTCTTTACCGGGCCTCCAAATTTTGATTCAACAATCTGATTGTTGATTCAACAATCAATGTTTGTATATTCTGCACACTGTTATCATGGTACTGTATTAACACAGGAAACCACTGATCCAATTTTTAACTGAGAGACTCGTTTTTGACTGCAAGTGGTTATTTGGGCTCAAAATTTTGAATTAACAGTTTACAAACATCAATAAGTATCTATTGTTAGACATTTGCATCGTTAGACAAAAACGCTAGAGATGTAAGTTTCCTATACTGTGGATGTAGAAAGATATATGGCGGTATTTAAAAAATGACGTTTCTGGTGTTGGAGATTGGTAAAGTTTGACGTTTAATACTGAACATCCTATATATTTCAAGGGCGTTTTAACACCATGTCTAGATAGAGACGAGTATGTAATTTAATCAGGTAAAAATGTATTTACATTTCGAATTTTTTGAAAGAAATAAATGTATCTCAATTAAGACAATTGAAGACAAAATTATAAATAGCCACTTATGGATCACGCTGTATATACGGAAATATTCTACACAGATACTTTATAATGACATAATAGACTATGTCATCAGAAAATTTTAGATTCCTACCATTTATACAAAAGGGGCAATTTTACAATTCCCGAAGGTTGGGACAGCCTGTGTACAGCATGTGGAAGATGATTCCTACAATGCGCAATTTAAATTAAAACAATAAATAAATTTTAACAAACCAAACAGCTGCCAAATATAATATAAAATCAACAAAAATATTCAAGTAAATTAATGATTATGCCCATTTTTCTAATTACTTGGGTGCAAAACAGTCGATCCTATTCTCAATGTTTCCTTTTTCTTTCTGTTATGCTTGCATGTTGTAGTGCGTTTTTGCTAAATCGTACCGTAAACACGTTAAATTTAATACCCTTGGTTATAAAACTGCTATCCCGCATATAATTTACTTATATTCTCGGCAGCTATTTTCTTAATTTATGGAATCAAAGCTGAAGTTATTAATTATGCTTTTTCTTTAATTATAGAAGATGATATACAAAAAATGTACTTGGCTTCTTTTGGTATTGAGCATTGTAGCCAGTCAATCCGTTGGATCATCTTCAGAATTAGCTACTAAGGTAAGAACAAGATGTGTGAGATATTTTAGTAAATAGAATATATCCACTACAACATCTTTCAGAATAAAAGACCTATAAGGGCAGTGCGGAAGCCTGGTTTTTTTAGAACATTATTCTCCGTAGTTTACGAGGTATGGCTATGAACCACTACGCCAATGAACTGAATATCAATATATAATAAACAACTGATTGGTTATAGCAATGGGCAGACGGAAAAAATACTACTGACTACGTCAGAAATATGCTAAATGAAAATATTATAGATGATAGTGTAAGTATTTTAAACTTATATAAACTTCAAGTACGTTAGATATGCAATTTATTAATCCTAAAACTTATTCTTGCTTGAACTAATATTGCAAGCTGCAAGTGAATAACATCGGTTATTCTTATTAGGCACTTTGGCCAATGTTGTAATGTTTATTAAAACAAACATGGTATCATCACACTCCGCATTATACAATATATGTATTTAATGAAATCGGTACATTTGTATAGATTACCATTGTTAATCATACCCAATGACGCCCCATATTTATTTAATGCACATTTGACATTTTCTAGTGCAGATTTCGATTTGTCTCGATATATAAACAGCATAAAGTATCGACAAGCTCCTCACTACACAAGTTTAATTAATTAATCTGGGACAGCCGCTTCAAGGGTGCTTCGATCTTAATTTTTAATGTTTGTAATGGTTGTAATGGAGAATGTGCTCAAAAAGTGTTGTTGACAATTCATCTTAAACTAGGCGCATATTTTTTGTTTACAAATAATGAAGGATAGGCTGTTTGTTATTCCCTAAGAGTTTATTAAAAGAGATAGAGTATAACTGAATTTTGTTCTGAATCAAAACATTAAAATTACCCATCTTCGAATTCAAAGACTACTCATTTTAAAGTGAGATATATATACCTTTCTTAACTTGTACCTTTAAGAATACTCATAATATGTTTTTAGCGTATACTTATTGTTTCAAAAAAATATTTTTTATAAAAAAAAGTATTAATTTATTTATTTACAAGAGATCTCTTAAAACGGCCGTCGAACTGACGAGATCGCGACTGCTTCCGTGTTAAAATATCTCTATACTAGGTAGCTCTTTCACAAGAAACAGCCACTAGCTGTAATATTATTTACAGACAGTCACTGTCTAAATTATTATAATAAAAAATAATGTACTTTACACTAAATGTTGTTGCACAGTAATGCTATTTTGAAGTTGTGTAAGCAAAAAATCGTATTTACAGTTGTACACAGTTTACCTATATAACTAAAAGGGCACTTTTTATTTGTGGATACAGATATATAATGTATCTCGTGTTAGTTCTGACAAATTATCAACAAAAACGTCCCAACGAAGAAAACAACTTTGGTCACAAACGGCAACAGAGCACTGAATCGCTTACACATAGATATGTTAAGGCTACACGACAGCATATTGGTTGCATCCAATTTCCCCGAAGGAAACATCACTGCTGACAGCTTTACTAGTAAGTTTTGTGTTCTTATCGTACATAGTAGTATAGTTTATTTTTCAGTTGTTTGTAATGAGAGTAATAATTAGAATGGATCACTTTTGTCTGTACGCCGGGACAGCACTAAGTTTCATATACATATGCATACATATTATATTACTATATTACTCATTAGGGATTAACACAAGTATATATCGGAAAAGAGTAATGTTAATTTATTTAATTATACATATTATATATAAAACGTTTATCTTATCTACGCAGCACAAATAGAATAAGATTGCTGAAAAGTTTGCATTGGGTATGTTTCCAGATTTATCTCGTTGAACTGCGTTTGTCGTGATGAAAAATTGTTCTTATATTTTGAGAATAACTGTTCGACATCTACGGATGTAAGACACGCATAATTAAAATAACCTTTATAAATAGATAATGGATCAGCACCATCACTAATTTGTATCAATCTGGTAAAATCAAAATATTTGTTTATAACTTCCTCGAATTTTTCCACAACGCACACACTCTTTATATTACTTGTACCACATAGCAATCCGTGTATATGCTTCACAATTTGCACTGACTCCATAAATGACAACGCAGTAGTTTGACATTTTTCCATCGCGTGAAATAAATCGGCATAATCGTCGTAAATAGTTATTAAATCTATTTCAACTGAAGTATTATTTGTAGAGTGACCAAGGCAGGTGAAATTATTACTTTTTTGCAGCGACTAGACAGACTCGTGTCTATTCGTCTCATAAAAAAGGGTTCGTGTTGCCAACTGGTTTCCCCGAGAGTCGACAAAACACGAGTCTAGTCGCTGCAAAAAAAGTAATGATTTCACCTGCCTTTGTCATCTTCAATTATTTTGGCTTTCGTTAATAATTGGAGTCGTCGGAATTGAATTGTAAAACCACAAATTTTATTTGTCCGAAAAATTTTGAGTAATAAAAAGCTGCCTTCAACCATGATCCTCAACGTGTGAGAATCGGTTCTGGTGGCTCGGCAATACCGAGGTATAGTCTGTGAAGTTCTCGAATTCGTTTGGGAGATTTCAAAAACACTTTTTTAATATTTGAAATTAATGCATCCATCTCTGGATAACATTTGAGAATCGTTTGTGCTACAAGATATAAAAATATATATAAATATGTTAAAAATGTTTGGCCTGCTCGAGGGTCATTCGTGCTCGGATAGAAAAACATTCATCACGACCCACTTTATGACAAAATTGTGAAATCTATCGAGAAAGAATATTTTATACATAAATCAGCAACTGAAAAACGTAAACAGATGAAGGTAGAAAATATTAAGAAAAGAGGAAATAAAGTTGAATTATACAACACAATAGTGAGAAATCTATCATGAGAGGCAACAGTATTCACGCCAATACAGCACCGCCACCGTGAGAGTAACCTTTTTTATGCGATTTTTAGAGGCTTTGAGTTACTCAGGTACGGACGGTGGTAGCTGCAGCCGCTATACTGGATGTGTCACCTTGAATTTTAAAATTATGACTGGAAATTTATGATCGCGAAACCCCCGGAGCAACCATTTTCAAGCGATTTTGCCAGATTTTGTTTGAAATGAGACATTATGCTAGAAAGTAGTAGCTAGAAAGAGTAAGTCAAACAGAAATAAACGGAAACGAATTTCGAAGGTAAAGGGTAGTATTAAATGATAACACAAACAGAAATGAGCAAAAAAAATTCACAATAGTGAATTTTTTTGCTGAAAATTCAATGTTCTTAAATATAAGAATTTTTTGTAGCATAACCTCAAATATCACTGAATACCATATTTTTGGTACTTTGAGGTTAAGGTGTTTCTAAATCCTGTCGTGGTACAATTACTCTACGGCCGATTTTGATTTTAGCACCAAAAATTGTACCGTCTAACTTAGGTAGCAAAAGCTTGTTGACTCGTGCTATCTTTGTCAAAAAAAATTTGCAACAGTTAACATTATATTTCCGCATATATTATATTCCGTATGCATATAGAACAACTGGACAGTTGTTATTTAACTGGATATATTTATTGGTCTTCACGTATAGGTTACTAGTTAATGTAACCATGTAAACTACAGAATTTAGTCCTTCCAACAAGTTCTCTTTAAACAACTTAGCAACAGGTTTTTAATTTAACAGGTGTCTTCGCCCAACCAGTATACACTTATTTGCATTACCAATAGCAATAAAATAATGATAAAATTTATTTTAAAAGCATTGCGCTATAGTATGCATACAAAAAACAAAAAAAAATGGAGGACAGCCAACTCCTGTGAATTTGCTTCATTCGATACACTGGGCAACAACATTTGGAACAGTTTGTACTTCCTAGATTAAAATAGTAATTTCTTAATGAACTCACTGTACTGCACACGATTATAATTATGACTAAGAAAAAGCTGAGTTGGCTGTAATGAATACGCATCTTTGATAAAAAAAAATGTATATTTGTAAATATTTTAATATACATTATAACTTACCTTAACTTACTTTTGCATTGTATTGGCTATCGTTTGTAATTGAAGAGGATAATACATCTGATGAACGTCCAACAACAATCAACTAGCATTAACGTGGACCATTTACCCCGGAATTCTTTCTCCATTTTGTCCTGACGAAAACGTTCGCTGCGCTCATCACTGACTTTTCCCCAGTTATTAGGGAAGAAATTCAAATGGAGGTGAAGTAAGTCGAGCTTTCAGGATAGCAGCAGCTGAATTCATCTAGCAAATATCCTCAATTAATTCCATGTAGTTTTCGGCATTCTCATTCCCAAGGAAGTTTTCTGCCACTTGATAGAATGCATCCCAAACTTGTATTTCTTCACTTTAAAAAGGTTTCTGAAAGCCGGAATTTCCCAAGGGTTGTTTAATCTGAGGCCCCACAATATCGCCTTCTTTCATTTTGCTTCACTGAACCTAAGGAATTTTTAATACCAGGATTTGAATGCTGGTCCATTGCTATCCATGAGAAACTACGAAATGGATATCTCTGCAGTGAGAGCCAGTCAACTTTTTCTATATAATAATATTCATGTTAGGCACATTAAATATATTCTGAATTGGTCATTTTCACCCAAGAAGCAATTTCATTGTTGCTCAATGTTATATCAATTTTGAATGTACCTATATTCTTAGCGTACTAGCAATTAGTACAAAATAGTTTTATGAATTGCAAGGAAAAGTTTTATTTTGTAGCTTATACATACTCTTTTTTAGAGAACACCTCTACCAACGACATCCACTTCAGCAACTACTGATTCAAACGGAACTACCACCACCGCACCTTTCGTTCTTACAAGGAGCGAATTTAATAGGATAATTAACAGAAATGTAAAGGGTTTAATCAGACTGTACAACCTTGAGTTAGATGATGCACTAAAGGTATGTATCATTAATCATTCACCGTGTTAGAGATTTTATGACTATTTAAAATTACAGACTTCCTACAGAAACAATGCAGAATTCAAAAAAAATGTATCAGCAGAAGTATCCAAATTTTTATAGCGTATCACGCCTTTTTTCTGTTACCACAAAATAGATAGCTACCACTAAGGTTTTTAGAGAATCCAAGTATCCAAGTATCTAATCGTTTTCTTCACATCTGGAGTTTAAAATAGTGTATCCAAGCGCAGATGACTTACTGTACTGCTAACATTTCGAGATTCTTCGGGGCAGTAACTACCGCTTCTCACAGGCGGTCTCCAACAGAAGCATCAACTTGAAATTAAATATCAAATCAATGATATAAAATCGACAGCTATGTAGTGCCTTTTGAAATCTGCTTTTACTTTGTAATGTAAAATTGTATCTTGCCATTGCCGTTGCGTTCTGCGTTAATATTTAGTTTGTACTCATCTGTTTTCTGGTCCAGTAACTACTAAAATAAGAAGAGATTAAATAAAAAAATAGGACGCCAAAGCTATATACAAAACGATACCATGACTTTTTATCTGTGTTACTAACAGCTCTGCAAAAAAAGGCAAAATCCTTCGAATGACTTTAAATAGTTAAGGCGGAATTTCTAAACCTCTAGCTTTACAAATACGTTACACGTATGCTCAAAATTTGCATCCCGTTGTACCTTTTCATATCTTAGACAACGTGACATTTTTTGATTTACCAATGTTAATCATAAGTTCAAAAGTTCTTTTAATAATTGTATTCCCAAAAATGGTAGAAGAAGAGGAAGTCTCCTTCGAAAAACACAAATATATGAAGACCTGGAAATGGGAAGCCTATTTGGGCTGTTAAACCAAGCTATTAGTCATTAGATTCTTAATAAATTTGTAAATTGACTCGATATTAAACTGAATATTATTTATTTCCTAGGCCTATCAGCAACAACTTAAATTTCAAGAAAAAAGCCAATATATCACAGATCTATATGTTCCATTTGAAAAATAACCAGATTTATTTGCGTACGCTACAGTAATTTCAATAATCCATTCAAACTCACAGTACTGCAGGTATCAATAGATACAGCATTATATTGATTACCTGCTATGGTCCAGTAAACTAAGGGATTCATTCGGTATTCAATTATATTGTAGAATGTCGGTGAACCAACAAAGAATATTACTTTCCACTCATCAGATAAAAAACTATTACAGTACTGTTAGAACAAAACTTTTGCTATAAAGTTGGCATGTTCAAGTAAACGTGGCTGGTGATATATAAAAAAAACACTTAGTTCGTAAAAAAAATATTTGGAGACATGTACTGTATAATATAAAATTATAACCAAGCATGCAGGATGTTTGAATTCCTCTCCACACGATACAAATTTGGCTTATAAATGGAAGACTCTATTTTTATGGCGTTTTTGGATTACCCTTTTCAATCCATAGCATATTCCTTGTATCGTACCACCATAATTTTTGAGATAATTTGAGATTTCGTTGTTTCTTTAACGACCAATATCTTATACAGTAGAATGACCACCCAAATTTTATTCGAATATGTATTTCTTGAAGTTTTCAGCAATACGTTGAAGCATTTTTATACCAACTAACATCTGCAAGATGGTTGCCATGTTTGTTTCCTGTTAAGTTCAATTTTTCTAATGGAACGCCAATGTACATATATATTTCCAAAATCTGATAGAAACTGTTGTGTAAAATCATAAGAATGCGCAACAAAATACTATGAATCTTTGGTTCGCTAAAGATATCTATTAATGTATCAACGTTATCTTTTTGTGCAATTCCAACATCTAGTGAAAGTAACCATAATTATACATAAATTATTTATAATATATGTATAATAAATAGCGAAAATAAACAGACAAGTGTTGATTAGACTTCAGAATAAAACGAATAAATATATTGCATTGAGCACTAAGTATTTTCAGCAGTAAAAAATACAACAAAAACGCAAATTTAACAATGTTGGTAAATAAAAATGTTTATGAGAAACCTTTTTGGATGAATTTTTGCAGACAACGCGTATCGTGCACATTACATAAAATATTACTCCCGAAATATTACTAAATGTATACAAAACACAAGGAATCGCATTACAACATATAAGAAGGAAAATGATACTCACTTGGATTAGCTGTTGAAATTGTATGAATAAATTAAATTTTACTTTTATATCTTTATATCTTTGGAAAAACAGAAGTTTATGGTACTTTGCAACACTCTATCCATTTTAGCAGAAAACTTATCCAACTAGGAGCGGCGGTGGGCGATGACGTAAATAGGAGGGCACAGATAGCGATTCGATTCTCTCGTGTATTTTCCTTACATATTGTGTATATAGTACTATGCAACGAAAATACAAAAAGAAGTGGAATCATTGTGCGTGTCCTCCCAGTTTCCTTACTCACGTCTACTAATGCCCAGCTTTAATTTACTAAAAAACGACATTTTTTAAAGAAATTTTTATGTTAATGTTTCTCTGCCAGATTCTGAACAAATGAAAAAGGAATGGATTAAGTATAGCAACAGCTTCGATGACATCTAATACAAGTTTGTAGATAACAAATTTTGTGATGTATTGCCGAAAACTGCAAGGGAGGTTTAATCAATTAAAATTTGAATCATCGCTCTAGTATACGCTTCACATGATTACAACGTAGTTATCGGCCATTGAAGAAAGAAAAAAATCTCAAATTAGATCCGTTAATTCAAAAACTATGATAGGTATAGGAAATATGGATGATAATTAACGTGAATTAAAAAGACACATCCAAAAACGTATATTATACAGGATCCTGTCTTTAAATTACCAACTGATAATTTCGATGTTTCAAATTAAACCATAGTTAGATTCTAATAAATTAAGTGTTCCGCCTTGGTAGGTATTTAAACCACACAGTATTATAATAAAGTGTGTACCAAAAAAGAAAACGTTCGTGTTTTTTCAAATTTAATTTTCAATGTGTTGACAATCTGCGGAATACCTTGACTTACTAACTGCAATTAATTCTTCACCATCACTTTTTCTACGACTTAAGTCTACGTTCAGATCTTTTATACCAGCAATGTAAAATAATAGCAAGGATTGTGAGGTAGTATGGCACACAATACTAAAATATCAGCGCACTCCGCACCATACAAGTTTAGTTAATTAATCCTGGACAGGTGCTTTGAGAATTCGTCGATCCGTATTTTCAACCCTAGAGCGAATGAAAAAAAACCTAATTCTAACATGCCTCTTCTTTCCCTACTCACGAGAAAAAATATTATTAGAAGCATCTACTTTTGTCGCTAACACACCCTAAAACTAAGAAATGCGAAAAATACGGAAAGATAGACGAAAGGCTCTCTTGTCATTGTAATAAGAAACATATGCATGCCCTACCCTAATAAATCAAACAGAACTGAATATAACAACGATTCGTTCTCTCTATTCATCAAATTAGTGTTGCTTTTTATGCAATGTGTGCACCGAATTCAGAAACCGTAGAGTATTTGATTGAGTTCCTAATAGTTAACAAAATCAACTTACAATTGCAGAACACAGAAGACTAACTTTGCTTGGCATGAATCAAAATTGTGCCAAGTAGAGGCCGAACACTATAGATAATTAGAGGGTACGACAATGGGCAACCACATATCTTCCTAAAATTTGGCTTAGGTATTGTAATGTATTTGATAGATTAATTTAAAGAAATTTTTACAAATGTTAGAAATTTACTAAAATTGAGGGTCGTGAATCCGGGAATGTCCCTAGACACTCTTTCGGCAAATGAAAGTTTTGTTTGAGGATAGTTTCAAAACGAAAAACGAGAAATGAAATAACCACTAACCTTAAATGTTGTAGCCTTCCTTTACATAAACAGAATATTCTTCAAATGCATTTTCGAATAACTTTTTAACTTTGAATAGTGAATCGAAACTAGGAAAATTGGAGCAACTTCTCAATATACTATGTCTGAATGATATCTCGATATAAAGTTACAAATAATAATTAATTATTGTTAGTTTCCTTGCCAACGGTTTTGTTTTCATAGATACCTATGATAATTCTTAACAATTTAAAATATACGATTATTGAATTGGATTCCGAAACGAACGATTTTGCTGTAGTGTGGCACAAGGATCCAACTGCTGCCGGGATTCTGTGTTCTAGGAAGATACGTTTGAACACATGCAACACTACAACGTTAAATTCTACTGAGAATTTAGATGATACCAACCGAAAGACATTTAATTGACATTTATAATTTTTGTATCACTGACGTATGCCCTAGAACTTGCTGTAGAAATTTCTAATGTTAACTTTCGAAAAAGAGAATAATAGATATAAGTAGTTAATATACGTCTTCCCCGCGCTTGTCGTTGACTGGACTTCTATTAATTTTAATATTAACTTTATTTATATTATATAACAAATTTCCTCGCGGTACTTAATTCAAAATTCGAAACTATTAAACCCACAGTAGAAGGAGAAGCGAACAACCAAATTCAGTTCGTGAATAGTTTAGTAATTAGAACAACAATACAACAACAAAAAAACTAAAATCAAACGTCTATAAAAAGCAAGCACTAAGTAGCACACTAGTAGATACGTTATGACCAAATTTAACGACTGTGGACAACACAAAATGCCCGCGATTACTTAGTTAATAGATTAGCAAAACTCTTTTAAGCATAAGTTAGTACAATAAAGAACTTAAAATTATAAAAATATAGCTATTTACAAAGTTTACTCTTCTATAGATGTCGACCACATGCTTAAGATAGTGAGAAATTCCGCGAACTTATTTCCGGCAGAAATTAGCGTTAAGAAATTTGTGATACTTTTCCTTTCCCAACTTATCGAAAGGTGAAGTATTTAGGAGTTAGCGACAAGATGAACGTACGTGTCAGCTCGCGAAATATACTTAAAAACCATGTTGGCAATCCAAAAAATAAACAGAATAGGAAGGAAACGTCGGAAATTTATAAACTTGCACATAGTAACTGCGATAAAGCCTATATTGGTCAAACAAAAAGAGCGATAAGCACCATATTCAATGAGCACATGAGGCCTTATAGTTACAGTAGAATAGAATCATTAAGTGTAGTACAATACAAAAACGAAACCGAGTATAGTATTAAATTAGAAAACTTGAAATTGATTAAAAACGTAACTTCGCTTCGGGAATCACCTTACGAAACTATTTACAATGAGAGCAACACACATTTGATGAACTAGGACAACGGACCGTTGTCATACTCAGTTCTGTTTGATTTATTAGGGTAGGGCATATGTTTCGTATTACAATGACAAAAAACCCTTTTGTCTATCTTTCCGTATTTTTGGCATGTCTTAGTTTTAGGGTGTGCAGGCGGCAAAAGATACTTGCAAATAATATTTTTTCAATAGCTGTGCCGGAGCAATTAATTAAAATTGTGTGATGTAGAGTGTGTCGTTACTTTAGTGTTGTTTGCCAGTTATGTCGATCATTTTAAATTGTTATATCCGAATATTTTATATTTCTCAAATTTTTCGGATTACGCAATAATTTGTTCACTACACATTTGTTTTCCTGAACACTTTCACTAGGCGAGTGTTTTTGTTTCATTATGATGTAAGAACTGTGAGGTAGTGTGGCACACTCCGCAGTACATAAATTATTTGATTAATTCGGAATAATTGTTTGGGTAATTCCTGGATTCCCGAAACAAATTAGAACCAATAATGTTTCTTGACTGTTCCTATTTACTAATTCGTTCAAACTATTTGATGCGCTGGTCAACTTGTTTTCTAATTCAGCAATTTCCATAACTAACATCTTAAGCTTGTTCTATTCTTACATTCCAGATCCAGCATTCCAGTCGAGGATCCCGCTTTTAGCTAAAATTACAAAACCTACTGAAGACATATTTAATATGTATACACCAATTGGCCAATCATTCATCGGCCAATTATTAACTATCCCTTAAAACGCAGCGGTTTTATTTCTGCTTACATGCTTGATGAATTTAATATTAGATGCATTATGGCAAAGTGATTTGATTGCTTCAGGTGTTGCCGTGTTGCTCTGTAGCTCAAACCAAACATTAATTCTTTAGTTAATACAGTGTACAAACAATTGCGAAGTGTACCAAGTGCTGAAGTAGAAGTGGTAGGGAGATAAGTTTAGTTGTTTTCCTTTTGTTGTATAAGTATTCTTTTATTTTTTTCCCTTTTTTTTTATTTATTTCATATTTATAAAATTCCTTCGAGGTTTGGTTTTATATATCTTATCACTCCACGCGCATACGGCACGTGGAGGGGATTTTTGACCTTGCAGTCTGAGAAGGACATTTCAACCAGTGGCCCTAACATTTCTGTTGATGGAGGTGTTCGGGAAGATTCGGTAATCTGTAATATTGATACTGGCCCTAATGTTTATATGCAGACACAGTCCGCCGCTGTTGTTAAACAAAATACATACAATAAAATTAAATTTCCAGATCGTGAACAGGCGATTATTATTGATGCTGTTGATAATAGTCAGAAAAACGATTATATTATAGGTGTGGGGAGAGTGTGAGCCCCAAGAACATTATTTTTGCATCCAGGGTGTCGAATAATAGAATTTGCATTTATTTATCGGCTAAAAACTTTGTTGATGCATGGGATGATGGATGATGGATGATGGATGATGGATACGGTGGGGTGGCTATTTTAGTTCAAAAAAGTTTAAGATACGAAGTACTGGATTTAATAAGTATTAATAGTAATTTTATGTATTGTGGAATTAAAGATGAAGATCCCATTCTAAGTTTTTTCTCCGGTGTAGAAATGGATAATGCTGTGAAGGAGTTTAGCAATACTGCACCTGGTATGGATGATATCCCGTATAATCTTTTGGCGTTTTTGCCTAAATTTCATAAAGATATTTTACTTGTCGCTTTTAATGACATGTGGATTAATAACGAGAAAGTAGATGTTCTTAAACAAGTTCTTGTAGTACTTGTGTTAAAACCAAATAAGGATCCCGTAGCAGTTTGTTCATATCGACCAATAGCACTAATGTCTTGTATAACGAAAATCTATGAACGTATGATTAAATGCAGATCAGATTGGTGGTTGGACATTAACAATATTCTGCCCGAGTGTCAGTATGGCTTTAGAAAATCCAGATGTACAATTGATGCATGTAAGGGAAATTTGTACATTTGTTACAAGATGTGTCAAAACATCTTGTAACAAATGTACAAATTTCTCTTACACAGCAACCGTTGGGAGTATATTTTTAGATATTCAAAATGTCAAATCTAGTACCAACACAAAAGTTGATCCGAGATTATTGTCACATGGATTATTACAAGGTTCTAGTTTAAGTCCTATAGTCTTTAATTTGTATGTATTCAATATGCTGACGACATCTATATATATTTGATAATTAAAAATATCGAAAAACGTACTAAAGATTTGTCGAACATAATGAAGTCAATCAAAAATTGATTAGAAAGGAATGAATTCGAACTTTCTTTAAACAAAACGAACGTGATGTTCTTTTCGAGGTCAAGAAAGGTTTTTCTAACATCAGGCTTGATGGTAATATTTTTCCTATATGCCAACATGCTAAGTATTTAGGACTTATAATCGATTGTAAACCTAAATGGACCGCTCATATTAATCAAGTAGTCCAGAAAGGTGAAAACGCCCTAAATATTCTACGTATAATTGCGAAAGTTAGATGGGGTGCAGATTGCTGTATTGCCATGAATGTTTACAAAACTTGTATTAGATCAATTTTTGATTATGGATGCACGTTATATTCCTCCAGTAATGCAACAAATTTACGTAGGATTGACAATTTACAGAACAAGGCTTTACGTATATGTTTGGGGGCTTTGAGATCTACCCCGATCTGTGCTTTACAAGTTGAAGTTGACGAACCTCCTTTGATAGTATGCAAACGTATGATAGCTATCTGATATGTGCTGAAACTTAAGACGGCTAATATAGCCATCGTTTTGCAAAAGATCAACCAGCTAGGTCTATTAGACTTGATTGCACGTTACTGCCAAAAAAAGAGGTCGCCTGTATTGTGTGATATTTTTCGCTACACAGCTGAACTTGATCGTCGTCTATATAAACCTTCGAATCTAGTAATCACATATTTTCAGTACATAAAACCGCTAAACATTGTTTTCCCTCCGTACATTGGCCAACAAGATCACGACGTGCAGCTTTGTACGTCTATCCTAAGACTGCATCATCAATGTTTGATTGTATTTACTGATGGATCCAAAAGTAATAATGGTTGTGGATGCGCTTTTTATTGTTGTAACAATGAGTACAGAAAACTTTTTCGACTAGATGTAGATGGTTCAGTGTTTACCCCAAAAGCCATATCCATTTTAGAGGCAATTCGTTATAGTGCCACTACTAATTTTAAGCACATAGTTATAATGTCTGACTCGGCTAGTGTGCTACAAGGCCTTTCTTCCTACAGGTCAACTACCAAAATAAATTATATAATGCTAGATATTATAAAAGCTGTATCATTTCTAGAGTTCAAAGATGTGTCAAAGTTTTACTGGGTTCGAAGCCATATGGAAATTTCGTATAATAAAGCTGTTGCGAAAATTAGTTGTACGGATGGAGTTATGTACAATCCTATCCTTTTTTGTGGAAAACATTTTGCAATGAGTAAGCGAAATGTATTAAACAAAGAGTGGGAAGATTAGTGGAAAACGCGATATACGAACAAGATGATGCAGTACGCCTATATTCGTCCATCTATAAATATGAAACCATGGTATTATACAAGTAATAATGACTATCGGACAACAGTTGCTCGTATCAAGTTTGGACATGGTCAGTACCCATACCATTTGTCCAGGTTGGAATTTGTGGAGTCAGTGGCATGCCTTTGTGGCCATGAAGTAGCTGATTAGAACCACATTTTCTTCGATTGCGTTTTGCACACAAGCATTATAGACAGGTTTATTAGACTTTTAGTTTCTTTAATAGCTCCTTTACCTACATCTATAATTAGTCTTCTGCATGAAAACAATAGATAGGTAGACAATTTCATTATAGAAACACTTATACAAATGAAAATTAGGATTTGAGGTTCAGTGGAAGTAATAACCTTCCCTATTTTACGTTATCCTGATTTTCCGATGGCCGTTTTTGTTTTTATATTGTCTCAAACGTTAGTCATCGCGACAGGCCCCGGGATGTGAAATGTGTGTCCATGTTGATCATCATAGTTGCTTTCACTGAAGCTCAATGACTTTCGATTTAATGTTTTTATTCTTGTCTATTTTGTGATGAATGAGCTATGATCCCGAGACACCAAAAAAAAAACTTCATCATTCAAAGTGTATCCATAACAATTACAACCTGAGGAGCATTGACTAATTAGAAGGAGACAAGTAGCAATTAACAACTCACAATGCTAAAAAAAATAAGCAAAATCATTTGTACAAAACGAGAACTTTATTATAAGTACGTGTTTTATTATATTTTATTCTATACAACAATATGCTTAGACACTGACAAAGAACCACTAGCTCCACCTGCTATCCCACCCACCAGCCTACTAACAGCACTAAGGGTTGATATTGGTATCTGAAAATGAGAAGTTGTAATGAAATAGTATGTTAAAACAGTACTTAAAAACACATACATTGAAAATGTCATTTACTAAACCAGAATTAACAGATTTTCTGTAACCAAACACTGCTGAACCTCCACCACCATAACCTCCGCCGTAATAATGATTAGTATTGTAGGTACCTGCATCAGCCGTTCCTCCGACTGTACCAGTATAGGATTTATGGTAAACCGTTTTACTGTAAAACAAAGCGAATTTTAGACGTAGTGTGTACTGTTCGTAACAGTGGTTTTATTAAGAGAATCAATTAGGTGGTAGGTGAATCGATTTGGAACTTCTTGAGACAAAAGTTACATTTGTCTAAATGGTTTCTGCGATAAAGCCGCTAAGTGATTTAACTAAATAGATGATTTTTTTGCTATTATGATTATATGTATTATATATATTCTAATTTAACTTTTAATTCCTTATAACTTTTATTATAATAGTCTTCGATACCTAGTCCATCGAATAAAATAATTTCACACACCTTACATGTGATAAAAAAACTATTATAATTCACAATAGCAAAAATCGTCTAATTTAGTTAAATGGTTAATTATAAGTTGGCTTTCTCTCTGAAACCGTGACATTCTGTACCATGGCATTTTTGGTTAAATAAGCTCCAAACCGATTCATTTGCCATCTGCCAATGCCCTACAAGCACGTGTACCGAGTGTTCAATTTATCTTGGCACACGCAAATATTTTTAAAGTATTCACTTTATGGAAAATAATATTTTGCTTTATAACTGCTGCCAGAAATGCACCACGATCATGTGAACACCAAGCCTGGTTTTCTCAAATGGAACATAATATTTCTTTAAGTAAAATGTAATCTTTGGCAAACAAACGCAACTTGAAATGAATACTAGTTGAGATATCTTTATTACGTATTACGGAAATAACATTAAGATCTTTCGATAGCGAAAAGGTAACAAAGATTATATTTGAAATCATCATTATTAAAATTGGTCCACGAATGGAAACAGTTCGTTATTTAGTACTAACATCGTACTGTATTTTTGTTGTACATATCCAAAAGTTGCAGTGTTACAATACGTACATACATTCTTACCTTACTTCTCCACCTACAACTCTCTCTGGTGGCGCATTTATTGTTTTCTCAATAACGGTAGGTGGGGCAGGTACTGTGATTTTCTTTTCAATTACCGTTGGCACCCTAATAGTTTTCTCGACATAACTTGGCACTCGTACTGTCTTTTCTACGTAATTTGGAATGACAGTTCGTTCAATGTAAGTTTTTTGAACTTGAGGCGCTTCTTCAACGACTTTTTCAACTACTACTGGGGCTTCATGTTCCACTGTTTTAGTCACGTAGGTTGCACCTTTTGCAGCAACTACTGATCCGCCAATAGCACCAGACTCAGCTGCGATACCACCTACAGCAGCGCCAGCTTCTGGACCAACACCAGAATCCGCCACTGCATAAAGCCCACCCGCTGATTTGCCTGCAACATGGATGATATGTTCATTACATTCTGAGGCAGAAAAAAATATTGATTTGATTTGCGAAATGTGTACGAATAACATGTGCATAATTGTACATTTTTATTGTGTATCAAAATAGGTAACTCATTTTCAATAATTCTTTACTTTTGCAAGAATACAGGATATTTGTACTAAAAAACCGATTAAATTCATTCCCACTTAAGTATGAAGTATATAATATATTGCAGAGATTCTCGTGTAATAAATGGAATTAAAACCTGATACGTAAACGTCGTAGACTCTAATTTTGTAAGATCACATCGTTTTTTTTTTTTACTATTTGCAGATGTTAGTTTCGTCACGTAAAATTTCTAATTAGAAAACTAGAAGAGTAAAAGTATAGGCAAAGAAAGCGTAACCATTAACCATATCTGTGGGAATGACAATATCTCCATTCTTAATTTGTGTAGTTATTAACTCAAAATGCACGTAACCTTTAAACATGCAAACGTTAAGTAGTATGCAATTCAAATCATTTAATCTCTATGCTTTTAATTAATTGTGAATGTACTACTCAATCTACAGAAATTAAAACTATACACACCTTTAGCTACAACACCGCCTAATCCGGCGCCAGCACTTTGTCCAAATGGTGTGCCTGCTTCCGCGTGTAATCCTCCCGCTGCTCCACCACCAAGTAAACCCCCTAAGCCGGCGGAAGCATGGTATCCAGCAAAGTTCACCCCAATATCACCTCCATCAAACGTAATAGGAGGTTTCTGAAAGAAAATGGCGCATTGTATGTGGCTACGAAAAATGTTTAGTATAAACCATGTCCAAAGTTATCTGTTGTTGCAGCTATGAAACCTGAAGTGTCATTCTTTTTTGTATTAAAATTATGAAATCAGAAAAAAATTGATATTTTGTTTTGAAGACATTTTAACATTTACACATATATTTCTACAAATCTCCAACTAAAATAACAGAACATTTCTGAGCTCTCTCCAAAACATTTGATTAACTGATTGCTAGCGAATTTGCTTCGGCATGACCGAATATCTACTCATAGTTATTTCGAAGGTATGAACTTGCTAACAACTTGTCTCAACATTAATTGATTTAGTACCGTAATATTTCCATTATTGAAAATCTGATATTTTTTTAATAAACAAATAAGGTTAACCAAAAAATGCTAAGATAGCTTAGCTTCCTCATGGTATTGATGGAATAATTCACGGCAAACGCAATAAAAGGAGAGAGAGAAAAATACACTAACACACGGACATGTTTCTGCCTACCCGGCTTCATCAGCAGGCAGAAACATGTCCGCGTGTTAGTGTATTTTTCTCTCTCTCCTTTTATTGCGTTTGCCGTGAATTATTCCATCAATACCATGAGGAAGCTAAGCTATCTTAGCATTATTTTTTGGTTATTGTTTCTAGGCATTTTCTGATGTGTTCTGTTTAAATAAGGTTAAGATTGAGAAAAATTGATTTTCCTAAATTTGATTTATTTTACGCTCTGTAAGTCCGAGAGTGTCCATAGTCTTTGGGAAAATTAAAAACAAATTCCAATTGTTTATGTACGAGAATTAATTTAAAAATAGGAAAATTAACACCAAATAGTGACACACTGCATATGCAACGGATATTTGACTTAAACTGAGAAATTCTAAGTACCGCTTGACTCCTTTGTTCTCGGTAGCGATTGTTTGATCACACAAACGATACACCTTTGAAATTACAATTTGATATTAATTTTCTCTATTCTAAAAATAGATTGATGCATGTCGTGCATGAACCCAACTGGAAGACTTACTCTATGATATTTTGACTCTTTGACATTACGAACAACCTTGAGAAATGGTAACGTACTTGATGAATTCTTTACGGAAAATGTTTAATTTACGAAATTATGCTAAAGTTACAATTGAATTTACATCGTAAATTGTTGTAGGAAAATATTCCATTAAATTTGAAGATTTGCGATATGAAAAAGATGGATGGAAGAGTTATTTAACCGTTCCACCACTATCATCTTTGTAAGCAGATGGATTCATCTCTAACATTTCCGCCATAGGCAGAGGGAAAACCCTAGGGTATAAAATAGGTTGGAGACACTGAGAAAGAGGTCAGAGGGAAGTTGAACAAGTGAACATACTGAATTCATTACACGTAACAATAATAATAATACACGTTTATTATCTAATAAGTCGACCCAATAACGGGATAATACAATTCCAAGTAGTATATAGGTAAATCATAAAAAAACATATGCATACAAAATAAATTCCCAATTGTTCCCCCTCCTTTGGCTTTTATGGCTTCAGGATAGATATTGTTTTATATGCGATTTAAAGGTGAGAGTGGTATCAAAATGTAGTCTTTAAATTCAAAGTTACGTGATAAATTGGCGCCACTGATGTGGTAGGCGAATATGAGAAGTGAAAAAGAACGGGAATACGTAAGTACGCAACATTTCTCAACATTCAGTTTGATCTTGAAACGTTCACACCGTTCTACCAGCACATCAAAACCACTTTGAAGTTTTGCTGTGTCATCAGCGTAAGCAAGGGTCGAAACATTGATGTTCAGGAGCAGATCATTAATACGAAGTACAAACAATAATGGCCCCAGATTCGAAGTAACGCTAATAATTGCTACGTTCGATGTTGTAAATTGTAACATTGCAGTATGTATGTACAAAAATTCCATTGAACTAAGAGACATTTGCTAGCACGCTACGATTTATACTTTAAATCAAATATATAGAACAACAAGCAATGTCTGAACATCTATCATCCTAATTATAAGTTAATTTAGTTTATTGTGGCATATACACTTGTGCCGTGAGGTAAATAACATCCTTTCAACTATATGATAGCAATAACACTAACGTATGTAGGTATGAAAATATTACATATGCATCTAGATGAAAGTCCCAAATGAAATCATTGAACAAATAATGATTATAATATAATAATAGTGAAATACTCCCTCGGAAACAATGATTGTGTGTGATTAGTTCTTGCGATGTCTATGATTAGTGGCATTATTGTTGGATTCGCTAAAATTTCTGTGCATGTAATTAGGACTTGATATACGTAGATGTCATATGTTATTAAAATTTTAATTTAAATATTAAATAATACTCTGTAATCAATTTTTTAAATCGCCAGAAACAAATCCCAACAAATAATTTCATACCTTATATTTTTTTTGTTACCTATACTTAAGTATCTCCTCAGATATTAAATTATTACATTAGTAGAGTTGACTGATGTGACTGCTGCGTCATGGGTTTCCTTTAAAAAAATACATATGTATTCTAAAATTCTCAACAAGAGAAATATAATATTTTGATTATTTGTGTTATAATAAAAACGTCATACTGCATACAGTTGCAAAAGAACATTATTTTTGCTTTATCCGAGTTAATTAGCAGCTTAACCTTTCAGTTTGTTCTTAAAGATTTGTAAGAAAATGAAATAATTTTTTACAGCAGTTACATCTTTAAAACGTACTAGGTAAGATATTGCATTAAAGCTAAATTTTTGTAAAATATATACAGGGTACCGCAATAGTACGTCCAATTTTGCTTACTCAGCTTGTATGCTATGTAGCAATTTGACATTTTGGAGATATAATATAATGTTAATAATGTATCTTTAGAAAATAAATTCCGATATACTAGGTGTTTTATAAAAAGGTGACACAGTAAAATTCACTTTTTTTAAATGGAAGAGCCTGCATATTTTACAGTATTGAAGATCCATAACTACGTTCTACCCATCCCTATATTATGAAAGTAACGTGTGATTCCAGGTTATAACTGTTTCTATTAAAATATTGAAAAATCTCACATCCCAAAGGAAGTATTCCTACATGGATTGGTCTAAATTGGTTGATAATATCAATAAATTGAATTTATCGCCGAATATAGAGGATGGGCATCAGGAAAATATTCATCTTACCAGTTTCAATTTTGTAAATTGAACAGCCTGTATATTATGACCAGAAGTAATGCAGAATTACATTCATCAATCCAGATTAGATTATATATACCTTTTTTTACCAATTTCTACAATAACCCAAGATAATAAAAATTTCAAAAAGTTGTTAATAAACTAAAGTCAATGTAACTAAAAGTTAGCGGCCAATAAGTAAAGAAACAAATTTCAAGTTGTCAATGTATGCAAAGTGTGCTGAAGTGCGTTCTGTAGCCAGTTACTGAAGAACCAAAAACAAGCCAAAGTACGTATATTAAAGAAAAATTACATCCTTACCATATGCCGTTGCAGGAGCCTGCAGAATTTCGAAAAATCTTTTGTTTTGTAACTATTCGCAATGATAAATTAGAAGAAAACTTTATTTTTAAAGTATTATTCTCTAATGAAGCAATCGCTAAACAAGCATAAGTAACTTTCTTTATTATGCAGATGGAAATAAAAGTCAAATCATTAGAACGGCCTAATAAGTTATTTATTTTATTCATATTTTTAGAAAATTCTGTAACACACTAGCTGGACGTTTTATAAAGCGTCTGTACGACATGCGGTTTTCAGTTTATTGAGACAAATACCTTCTTCTGTGGGAAAATTTATTAAATTGCTATGAATAATGATGTAAAAAGTTAACAAGATAATGACGTCTTAATTTAGTCTCATTTATACCGAGTCAGCATTATTATTTAAATTGAAATTGTGAATATTTGAGAAACGCCTCTGTAGTTATTTCAGGTTCCCTTACCAGCACCCAATCTTTCATACTACTTCCATTCCTATTAATTGCACTTGAACAGTCCACAGTTTTTATTGCATCCATATACACTTGAACGCCGTAGAAATCAAACAGAAACTTGTTTGACTACTGAACATGTCTTCATACAGTCACACACAACTCCATGAATATTTATGTATTTTAAAGAATTAAGGTGCAAAGGCAAATACTTTTTCAAAGACCGCTTCGCGATATAGATACATATATTTAAAACATATATTTGTCGTTGTTTTATTTGTTCCAAAATTTATTAATGAAAAAGTGCAGGCCTTTGTTAATATATTTGGAGTTAACGGGGTATGACCACTTATTATTAGTTAACTGCAATGTCTGTTACCTATTAAGTAAAAAGTACAAAACTAAAATTTTATAATAGACTCCATAGAATATTTTTCAAAAACATCTCTATCTATGTATGTACAGAATGATCGACAAATAGAGAATCAGACATATATTCTCTTTAAATGGAATGCCTTAAATATGATTGCGTTTTTGGTTTCCCCATGTAGAAATTAACCAACATAATATGGGTTTCATATCTTTATTTCTAATATACTTCGAGATATTTATAATCCTTGTCCTCAATTGCCTAAACATAGATATAATTTATTTCCTACAGAATATCCGAAGTACAAAAACAGAGCTGAAATTATACACGTGGCTCTATCTAGATAAATATCTCTAACGCTTTTATATAGCAATACATACCTCTAATATTGAAAGTAAACGCGATGTTTACAGCTATACGCGAGTCCTGCATTTAGGTATTGCATGCAGGTGCTGAGGTTGACATTTACAAACTATTGACAAACTATTGATGCAAAATATTGAACCCAAGTAGCTACTTACAGTTATGGACGAGTCTTGCATTTGGAAATTACGTCCAAATGGTTTCTGGCGTTACTATAGTTTGGTTACCATGACAACTGTAAACAAAAATTTTTGACATTGGCAATCTCTTTTGATTCAAAATTTCGTACCTGGGTAAAGAAGAGGTATGTTAGGAAATTATTATTAGGAAATAGCGAAGCAAATGGTGTATTTTAGCAAATAAAATACACACTACCGTGATTGATGATGTGCACAACCGAGAGCACTTGTCAAATTAGAGCGATGATTTGATGCCACTGGAAACATTCATTTTAGAAGAAAGTATAGTACTAATGCATCCTTTTAACAGAAATGAAGAACTGAAACAATACTTTAGCCCCAATTCACATAGGATATAGTAAGCGATGTAAACATAAATACAGCAGCATAAATTTAAAATAAAAAAGAGACAGTGCTCTGTATCTCGATATATTTACGCAGTTGCGTGTAAAAGCTATCTGCATTTTTCTTATCACACTAGCAGGCGCATTTCGAAATACTTGCATTATTCCTATCATTTTGCAGGTTATTACTTAAGCTTAAAATGTCAACTGTTAAGAACAGCAATGTCTCAATGTTTTGTTTACTGTTGTCATGGTAAACCAAACCATACTATAACAACAGAAACCACTAGGATGCAATATCCAAATGCAGGAACAGTGTTCAACTATAACCATCTATTTTACGTTCAATATTAAACAAATGCATTATTGTACAAAAATGTTAGAGATGGAAGTTTTATATAAAAGTAGATAATATATATGTAATATATAATATAGTGCTGCTTATGAAATTCCAGTTCTAACGAATTTGGCGCTATATGGTGTTTAGTAGTGAAGTATGTTTTGATGCCATATTAATACCAACTCTCGATGGAGGCAATTAATGTATAAATTTACGTTATTATATTTTTCTAAATCTCTCGTGGCATAATCATTTATTAACATAAGCAAATAAGTATAGAAAAATACAGAAAAGTACGTAGCAGTGGGTAAATTCAAAATAAAATTGTAGTTTATTCCAGCGATGTAATAAATGAATGTTATCACAATATTATGCATCTTATATTTTACATTCTTTACTTACCACGCCTCCGAATGCTACAAACCCACCGCCAGGCGCTGCAAATGTAAAACTGATGACTAGCGATACCAAATATAATACAAGCATGTTTTCTGGAGATATCTGAAATTTAAAATTTTATATTAATACTTAATTTACATACAGCCGTTACTGGTGTATTGGGAGTAAGCTTCATATCCGAAAATGTCGCATCTATTTTGAGAAACGCATATAATTATATAACGTATACAGCGTATCTATCTAGTGCATGAGCAACGAATAATTTCTCTCCGAAGCAATTAAATAAAGTTACTCTACAAGTATTTGAATGCTTTTCTTCAATACATGTTAGCTTGTTTGAGCATCTTCTATACTTAACTATTTTAGTATCTCTAAGATAACTTAAGATTTTTGCGAAATGCTAGGTTCTACAAGATGATCATCGAAATCGTTGCCAAGATTGGCTTATGTTAAATGCTCCCGCCGTTTCACTTTTTCAAAATCCCCTATTCATCAATTTTTCGCCCTCATTCTCAAATATCTTGAGAACACAAAACAAAATTTTTAATTTAGTGCAGTGGCTGCCAAATGGGTACCTAGGCAGCCCTCATTTCCCTATATCTTATCTCGGGAAGAAGATGAACACAAAATATTTTTTTACGGCATAAATCAGCACAAAACAGGCACAAAACAATGGCTTGGTCAGACCTTGAAAAAGTTCTTCGTTTAAATACATAGAGTGCTACGAGTATTATTATAAACTTTCGTTCATAGTAATACTACTAATAATATATAAGAATGTTTTTATAGTAGTTGACTGTTTTTATCTAACATGTTTGGTATTGCTGTACTATTGTGATTGAATTTAATATGTGAAAGATGGCAATTACAATTAAAATAATTATCGAAGTCTCTTTTCTATTTCTAGTATGAAAATTAGTTGTATATTTGTTATTTATTTATATCTAAGTGCTTTATTACCAATTTACCTCATCTAATAAACCAGTATGGCCAGCATAAAATAGAAAAAAATGTTTTTTTGCTTAAACTTCGATAGAAACAGAATACTTAATGAATACTTTAGAGTACTTAAAGGCAAGAGCTTGTTAACCTAAATATAGACTCAACTGGCATGAAAATATCAAAAAATGAAGAACAACATACCTGAGCTTTTGATGATATTTAAAAGAACTTTTATGATATTTTTAAATAAGTGGGAAGTACTTTACTCCCGATACAATTCTCTGTTAGTTTTTAATCATCCTGTAGATTTAATTAATATTCTGATTATCATAGAAGATAAAATAAGTAAAAGTTGGAATAATTTCGACTGTAGTAATAACCTAAAATAACGAAACAGAACACAATTTACTAAAAACTAACAACCAACCTTCTATCAGTACCACAATTCACTGAAAAATACATAGGTATCTACCAGGTTGATATGATAAATACCTATGTTAAGAAGACAAGCAATTGTTTTGTATTTATAAAATGCAAATAATTGGATTTGTCGCACTATGAAAAATAGGCATCTGTTTCGGTAATGAACTTTCCATTTGACATGAACCGCTTTCCTTCAATGCATTTTTTCAAGTTTGGAAAAAGAAAGATGTTACAGCGGTCTAAATTTGGCAAATATGGTGGACGGGGCAACAATTACGAATGAGCGGGCCAAGACGTTGTCATGATAGTAGAGATTTTTTTTCACCACTAGGTGGGGTCTTTAAATCAACATAGAACTGTCCCGTGATTGTTCTTCCTTTCTCCACGTAGTCAATTGATTAATCAAGATTGTGTCTTGCGAATCTCGGAAAAATTATCAAAATAATTTTACGACTGTTGGAATCGTCTTCGTTTTCTTTAGTACACAATCACTGGGAAAAAAACATCATTTTTCCGACTGATCTTTGGGTTCTGGCGTATAGTGATGCATCTTTGTCCCTTCTACAGTCACATAACGTCGCAGAAACTCGCTCATAATGCATTTAAACATGTCCAAACAATTATTTCGGGTTACTTTTTGATCAATCGTCAGCAAACGCTGCACCCATTTCTCGGATAGCTTTCTTATACTCAATTTTTCATGACGAATGTGTTGCACGCATTCAGTTGAAATGTTTACTATACCAGCAGTCTCTCTAATCTTCATCCGACGCCGACGGTCTGCTAATGTAACATCATGAGCATTATTGATCACATCGTCCGTAGTCACCGGTCCTTATCAAAGGCTGGGTTCTTATAAACTATATCCAACTTCCTATCCAAAAATAAAGGCAATCGAATTGCTGACCAGTACTTTTTTTCCATCATATACCAGCTTACTTCCAGAAGCTCCCAAAACAACATTACTCGAAGAATATCTCCGAAATTTTGACAGACGTCGACTAAATAATAGCTCTCGCAGCTACAGGTAGTGCAGATTTTGAAACAATGCGCCATCTGTTTCCAAACACGGGTACTTCACATACTGTCGTCGTATATATACAACCGCAAACAGTATTATGTGTTTATTACAGAATTATATTGTACACAGTGAAATGCCACGCAGTACACAGTCTAACTATACTTCCTATCCAAAAGTATTTCAGTTAATAACATTCTATATCAAGGAAATTTGAAATTTCGATAGATTTGAATAATCACAATTTTTATAAATATTTTTGAGACACGTTATATTTAGATGGATTTTGCAATAATTTTCGCGAATAGGTGCTCGATGACGGTTGACGACAATCAAACATTGAAACTGGATATGAATTATGAATACCTTGAAGTTAATGTAAGCCAAATAAGTCCTTAACATGGTTTTTCACTTATTATACCATTACCATTTTGAAAATAACAGTAATATTTAACAAGAAGACGTCGCGTACAAAAATATCTGACTTGCTGTCTCGGGTTAAATAGACTCCAATGTCCACAACTGCGTATATTCCTTATAGTAATCAAGTTTTTGTGATAATGACGTAGCCATCATTATTTTACGGACGTATGTTTGGTTGTTTTCCTTTAAATAACACTTACATTTTTTGCAGATTTATATAACGCATAAACAAGTTGACCTTTCTTTTCGACACTGTTGGTAACAACTTTCTCATAATTTACGTATATGTATGTTAATTAGCAATAAGTACTTTACATGCATCTCTTACATAGATGTAATTTTAGCTTGTACATAGATAATTGTCATGGATACACATACTCGTTAGAGATACCTAGGTACAGATATAGATGTATTTGCACTTGTACTTTACAGTGTTTAGAAATTCCTACCTTTAAAAGTATTATACATACATACACTGAAAAATCTATTTAGTTGAGACAACCAAACAGCGCAGTGTTTGTTAACGCAGTGCCTTTCGGGTTTTTCCGTTTGTCATACTAGTGTACTTGACATTTCGCTAAGTTCTTTATACGTCAAGTATGTACGTCAGCGTAACAGACGGGAAAACCCAAAAAACTACTTCAATGGAAATCAAATGCCAAAAACCTACAATCAATCATAATCGTTACATAGTCAAATTGTAAATAGAAACACTTACGGACCGTCTTACCTTCATGCATTCCATTCATGTAATGTGTGAAACCACGTATCGCAGAATATGTAAGCCAGGCTGCTCGGCTACATTTATTACTTCGAATGCATATATGACGTAGGTTTCAATATCCTAGGTACCAATTAACATTTTGCAACGATCTATTAACATATTGTTTCTTTAGACTTATCGCCATTAACTGAAACTACTACATTACAACAAGGGGAAAGTGTTTTGTTTGTCCAGTCAAGCGTACCTGTTATCTCTATTTGTTTAACTTACTTTTTAGTTCGTTTTTCTCTTATATTGTAAATGGTTAACACACAGACGCCGAAGCGTGGCGATTTTTTAATTTTCGTAACAATGTGCAACTTTGACAAAATTTTCGTAATAACTAACACGTGTGTTAAAACTTTAACCCACAATTTTTTTACCATTTACTTCTTAGCATTACACGAACAAATTTTCAATGGTGTAGGGGACGATGTTTTACCTTGAACAAAATTAATTTTAAATGCCTGTATTACCTAAAATAACAGTGATGTTAGTATTATTTCAATGTGACAAAATCACATTACAAACCTGCCTAAGCTACAGCACCTTCCCCTACTTTTACTGGGAAAAATCGTTGACGGGCTTAAATTCAACATTTGCTACCTCAAAAAAATTCCTAAAGGTGATTAAAAATGGAATTATTTAAAAACGAAAGAATTTGAAGATAATTAGAACTAATACTTCGCTATCATCTAACTAATTACAGCAAGCATTGGGTTAAAAAAGTATCTTTCACCGAGCATAGAGCATAACCTCTATGGGTTTTGCAATCGTAGTTTAAAATGCTTAGTTTCACAATTATATTTTAATACGTCGTATATATTTTTCCCGAATATTAGAAATTAATAATAATAATACCTTTATCGGGTGCACTTTTTTCTTACCGCAGTGACAGCCCAACGGGATGTATAAGTTTTTTCAAAGCTTGTCACCGTTTCCAGTGTCTGAATTGTGTGTGTAAAGTGTTCCAACGGCTTTGTTATTGTCACGCCTTCACCGTGAAAGGTGAAACGCAGTTAAATGCCTCCCAAGTGCGATTGGTAACTGAGTAAGCCTGCACAAATGAGTACACTTTCCGTGCGCTTCACGAATTTACCACTCGTGTTTTGTCGACTCTCGAAGAAACCAGTAGCCAAAATAGGCAACACGAATCCATTCTCAAGAGACGAATAAATACGAGTCTGTCTAGTCTCTCCTAGTGGGTGAAGCGCAACTCGTTTCTGCAGTAATGATAGCAAGGACTGTGGCGTAGTATGGTAAACAACACATAAGTATCGGCACCCTCCGCACCACACAAGTTTAATTTATTATATAGTAATATAATAATTAGTCCGGGACGGCCGTTTCGAGGACACGAATGGTCCTCGAAACGGCCGTCATCATCATCATCAACCGGTCACCGGTTGATGATGAGGACCATTCGTGTCCTCGAAACGGCGGTCCCGGACTAATTATTATATTACTATATAATAAATTAAACTTGTGTGGTGCGGAGGGTGCCGATACTTATGTGTTGTTTACCGTTTCTGCAGGCTTATAACTAAGCGAGTGTACCGGACCCACTAAAAAAAATTTCTTGATCTTAGCGGGAATGCCCAGTTAAGCACAGGCTCTTACAACTGGGCCACCAAGCTATTAAATTTGACTATGATGATAAATTTTTGCGGGCAAAGATAAAAATAAAAAAGGAGAAACTTATGCCGCTAAAAGGAGCGGAATCAAGTAATAGTTAAGCCCCGCATACTGACAAAATTTATCACGATTTCTTTTTTGTAAATGAAACCTACATTTTTTTATGAGAGCAATTTTATATTCTTCATTATAACTTTCCTCTATCCAAAAACGCAACACATAACCATATTCGTGGAAAGAAGTTTTAATTGATGAGACAAATTGCTCCGCTCTTAAAGTTTATCGGATGAATCTGCCCGTGCAAAGATATTAATAAATTTAGAAAATGATTAAATTTATAATTTTTATAAATAAACTTAATTTTATAATCATAGGTAAATGTATGTATACATGTATCTGTGGTGGTATAGTTTGCCTATTTGATTGAAATGTATTTGTTTGTTTATTTGAGTGAATATATCCATTAATCGTAGAATTAACACCCGCAATTAATTTATACACCAAATTCATCCAAATTTAATTTGTTAATACATATAATCAATCAAAAATATATTGATAAAAATTATTACGGGCGTCTACTGTTTCAAGTTTCCTTGATGCGTCAACTGTAAGGTCAAGTACATTTTATTTCTTTCTGTACCTATTTGTTAAATTACTGTTTCCTTTCATATGTGTTAATTAACCTCACAACCAATTTGTCACAAGGACACACTTCATTTATACGATAATTATATGTAATACACAAGTAGTTAAAATGTTTGGTTTATGTTAAAGTAAGCGCTGTACTTTGCATCCTGCGTTTCCCCGCTGGCGAGGGCACATTATAAAGACGGGTACTACTGTTGTGAATTATCATCTCGCCACAAAGGCTACACCTTTGTAAATTGAATAACAAAACCATAAAATTAAAAAAGTTATACTAATTGTCGTATATTTTGTGACTTATTGGCTTGTCATCGATCATCCCTGCGAACTTACAGGACGCCATCATATTTTAAGTTTTGCTGTAAACAATTTCAATTCAAGATGATTCACAATGCGGAAGAGAGACATTGGTGTCCAAAACAGCTCACTCCCTAACAAAAATGTTATCGGCAATATGTTTGTGAGGAAAACTGGGCGACATTGGCTAACAACAAAGGTCGTTTTTTCAGAGTCTAACGGGCTATGAGACGTAGATATATCACTGGGACCCGCTGACAATACAAGAATCCATGCAATGGGTTAATAAAAAAAGAACTACGATAACAGGGAAAGTCTATAAGGAAACAATCAAAGAAATGAAAACTGCCATTCAACAAAGAAGACCTCAAAATTGTGAGCGAAAAATTATACTACTTCATGACAATGTCAGAATCCACGAAGTTCACCAAAATCAAAAAGTAATCAAGGACTGCGGTTTTATAGAGATAAGGTATCTACTTTATAGTTCAGATTTGGCACGGAGGATTATTATCTCTTCCCTAATTTATAAAACCACTTCAGACGACTGCGTCTTTCTTCGGATGAATGCTTGGAAGCGACTGTAGAAGAGAGACAACCTACCGAAAAAAATTTTTGGCATGTGTAAAATTAGAAAAACGTAGAGTGTGTGACCGCTAGCGGAATTTATGTTGAAAAATATTTTTTATTCCCTAAATCTGGATCGGTAGATAAACTCTCTAAAATCTCTAAAAATCTCTCCTCATACATACAAGTTGTGCGATAGTGAACGTTAACTTATTTGCGGGAAACACAATAATATTTGTATTAAGTATCTCTCCCACAGATTTCAGGTAGTTTCATATAGTGATAGTTGTGATGAAAAGATGTTTGACCGGAATTTCACAGAAATAAGATTGGTACAAAGAAGATATAGCAAAATAATCCACGTTTATATGGAGAGTCCAATAATACGGCATATAAAACTCACAGAATATCGTTGAGTTTGCACCGAGAGAAACCCTTGTAACAAGTATTGCACGATGCAGTACTATAGATTTTGTAATAAGAGCAAATAGACAACACCCTGTAGTTTAGGCTACACGTTTCTTGTTTTTAATAAAGGTTGCAACAATATCACGTAATGGTTTGTAGGATGATAATTGATTAATAAAACGCTACTTCTTGCACTGCTGATCGTTTCGTTTCATTGCATCGATAGAGCAAAACATCATTGTACTCGTTACTTTTCTTACAAGTAGTAACAACATTTACTACAACCTTAGTGCCACAATTTTGTAAAGAGTAACGTGTAATATCTCGGCGTGTAACAGGCAAGACATACTATTTTTTTCGAAAACCATCCTCGTTTGCATATCTAGGCTGTTTCAAGCTACATTCTAAAATAATGCAATATACAGGATGTTTCAAAAAATCATCAAAGTTTTGTTTTCTTTAAATTGAACGCCTTGCATGTGAAAAAATAGACCTATATTTTTTAACATTTTCTGTATTCATGGATTCGCTGGAGTATTTTGTGGCATTTTTTAGGACTGAATATTATTCTGGTTGTTTCAAAAGCTTCAACACATTATTATCAACTATAAACACGTAAGTGCGTTGTTTTAAACTGAACACTAAGTATATTTCTATATAACTGAAGCAGTTATAATTGCCCTTCGCACTGCGCACATGATGCCTATATCATTTCTCTCAGAGTAATTAACGTTTCTCTTTATTTATACTTCACCTTAGTCGAGAGACAAAAATAAAAAAGAATATGATTGACCGTGAAGAAAAATGTGAAGCAAAAAATAATTAAAAATGAACTAAAGTAGTAAGAAACTGTAACAAATTGGTTTTGTTTGACATTTGGGAACAAGTGTTTAGGCACTAAATTAGGTTAGTACGAGTAATAAAGCTCTTTCAAATTGAAAATTGTTTGAGATACTGTACGAGAGCTGGCATTGGATGATGCGACGTTTTTGATTGTTTCTTGATGATGACTTCGGGCAACCAAATGGTTGTATATCATTCAGCATTAACATAATTGTTCGATCCTCCAAAGTAATGCTTGCGACAATCAAAGAAACAAGCAACAACCATTTTATTGGAAACGCTTCGTGAACTTTTTGCTGAATTCCGTTCACCTGGGAACTTCCAAACAACCCATTTTTTAGCTTGTATGAATATATGTATCTAAGTTTCGTCTATTCGTCTTAACTGTTACGAAGTCCTTCACGAAATTTCCTTACGCCATTTCACACGAAGTGCTTGAGTCTAATTATCCGAAATCTATCGGATCCAGATCTTTTCGCACCTAAATGTTCACGGCAAACCGAATTTACTGCAGTCTTAAATATGACTATCTCACGATAAATCATATGCTGATCCTCTTCAATCATATTGGGCAATAGCATCGATGCCTTCTAGAAGAACAAGTTTTGTTGTTTTGAGAAAAATGGAAAAAACAGTTCGAGATGTTATAAGATATTTTATTTTAAAGGGTTTAAAACTTTAAATCATTCCCTTCTTCTTCGACAATAGAAAAATTAATACTAATAGTGCAGTGTTAAAAAATCGCCGACTTAAGGAAATATTAATTTTCATATCTCATGCCTTGTTGGAAGATGCTGTATATTGAATATATTTAAAATGAAGGTCCGAACGGCCTAGATGTTCCCACAAGGTTAGTTTTGGAAAAAAACAAAATGGCTTACAAAGATAAAATTAAAATTTATGGAGGTATGTATGTGCTATTTATTAATTAATAGCGTAAATATATTCGAAACTCCACAGAACGGTATAGTATAGGACAACTAAGTTAACCGGTTTTTTGCATACATCTCATATCATTTTTAAACTAAAAAAAACAGATAAGAACTAGATAATAAAATTAAGCTAATAACCTTTATCACCAGGTTGATAAACTGCTAATAGAATTTATTACAATAATGTTTGCTTTCAATGTTATATACGTGCTTTTTATAATATATTGCTCTTATGAGAAAATCTGGCTGTTCCTAGATAATGAAAAAAAATAAATTATATTAAAATGTATTGCATTTCCCATGGTGTTATCTATTTTTTTATGCAGACATTACAACTGAATCTAATAGTTTTCAAATGTTTGTATTAAAAAGAAATCCGTTTAACCGCCAATTAGAGAGGCAAAGAAAGAAAATTTTGGAAAGGTCTAAATAAAATAACATTATTTAGGTCTTTTCAACTTCTTTTTACCTTTCTAATTGATGGAGTCTGTTAACGGCATTACTAGTACTTACCGTTACTTCTAAAACAACTGATTTATCTCACAGAGTTATAGCATCCCGCCTGAAATAGATTAGCAAATATTGTATTTTTTATTTTATTTACGTGGTGGTCGTAGCAGGTCAGTAACTGGCCCTAACAACATATGGTTAAAGAAAAGATGTAGTTATTTTATTTAAATCAACACTATTTGCTATAAATAAAGTAATTATCATAAATTAGTAGATATCCTTGATATTTAAGTAATAAGACAGATATCCTATTGTGTGTATGTATTTATTACCGAAATATACAGTTATAACCTACTGTCCCGTTCTTCAGATGACGGATAACAATATAATTTAAACGAGGCCTTAGCGGTGCAATGAGAAAGAAACAGAAATATACTGACTGACCGCACGAGTCCGGTCCTCAGTGGAAGGAGACCGGTTGATCGCCGATGGGCTCCCTTTCTCCCGTGCCACCTATGTTAGAGAAGCTCCCTTCTCAACTTTTGATTGTTAACGGTCGATATCGATCTCTCGGTACCTACCTCGCATCTTGCGCGTCGAGGCTTAGGCCACGCCTGGCGACAACTATCGACCTTTCGGAGCCTAGGTCGCCCAAATAGGACATCTATCGGCCCCTCGCACCCTAGGCCGCCAGGCGCTGACAACTATCGACCAGCCACGGTAGCAGAATCAACTGTGAGGTACAATCGTGGTATAAGCTTAGGGGATGGCCGGGCCAAGGCCCTGCCCAAATCGCGCCAACGAGATATTCGTTACCCAAAAATTTGAAATTGAATCAAACCACGACGGCTAGCCCCAGACCTTAAGGTCCAGGTAAAGAGCTCCTGGCATTAGGATGAATCCAAGGGATTCCCCCAACCAGCCAGGACACGGTCAGTGCAGTAAGCTGCCTACGCCCGTTACTCTGAAACCAGAGATTGGGTAGTGCAGCTGCAGCGCCTTATGGGTAAATGCCATAGGGTAAACGCTTACCCAAAAAAAGGCAGCGAGAAGGTAGCTCCAAAAGAATTTATGAAACTGATAAGTGCAACTGTTACACATAGAGACTGGTATGTGGTGAATATAGATCATGCATAGTACTACCAATGAGAAGAGTAACATTTAACTAGTAGAAAGAAATGTGTTTTGTGTGGACACAAAGAATTTGGGTTATTAAAGGTACAAGTATTAAGACATCAATCAAACTCACACCACATTTAATTAAACATTTACAAAAATTAACTGTTTTTATTTATACCGATAAAATTTATACCTTTTAAGTCAACGCAATGCTATTTAACTTTTTGAATTAGTGGATATTGTAAATTAGCTAATGATGTTACAACTTAAATTCATTATAAACAATTCTGGCACATACCTTAAAATATTATAAACTTTCATTCATTGAATCACCTTTTAAGCATGAATTTGTTTCATCCCCATTGCCCCTGTAATTAATTCGTGACAATATGCCCCTGCGTAAATTGTCCGGATGAGAAGAGAAACGAGGGATGTTTAAGGTTACTCTGGCTAATAGTATCACAGTATAAACTTTTCCGGTAATTTCATTTCTCCGAAAAAGTATTTAAAATTGGTATTTTGTCAGATTTTATGCGTAGGCCGTATAGGTGGTTATACTCATTTCATCCGCTGTTGTTATGACCGATATAACTTAACATAACCTATACTCCCTAGTAGGCGGTGGAAGGAAAGCAGTTAACGTAGCCTCGCGGCCAGCGTTATCCAGTCTATCCTGTACTTAGTATTTAGTTTACCTACCAAGAATGTAATAAAAATAAAAAGTAATAATTATTTGTTTAATTTTGCAGTACAATAACATTTGTTCTTTTAAGTTAACTAATTAATTAAAAAGTAATTATATATGTCAACAATCAAATCAACACAACTATTCAAAACTGTTTGGATTATTTACACTAGCAGGAGGGCACGGGCTACAATTTGGTTTCCTCGTGTATTTCCCTTGCATAGTACAATGCACACAATATGCAAAGAAAATACACGAGGAAATCGAATCGCTACGGCAACTTAAAGCAACTTTCTGGCAGCGTATCATCGAATAAAAACTTGTCGGCAGTTGCTTTTTTATTGCCACTGTACGGCGACTTGTTTCAATTTTGGCGTGCTGCTGATTACTTTTTTGAAGATACCGTTCGAAATGGAAACAGGCAACAAGTAAAAATAATTAATATTTGTTTCTAAAACAAGAAGAAACAATCGAAAACATTTAGGAGCTTCTACAAACATTTTCACAAACAAGCAACAGAAACACCAATGTTATCCAGTGTTCTTCCAGTAGAAACGTAGCTTAACATACCGTTGCGTTTTAACGCAGAACCAATTGCTTGGATAATTTAATTAATTAATAATTTAATTTAAAAATACTTTTTATTAAACAATATGAATAAATTATGTTAAAATATTTCATATTTAACTATTTTTTTGAGTATATTAACTACTTTTTTTCGTAACACTATAATTGCCCTATTATTCTGCTACTTCTGCTGTCATGTTCATGAAATCGCCGAAATATACTTTAACAGAGGGCAAACGGTGTTGCCTGATCTTTTTATGAGTAAATGGCCGCTTTCTACGCCAGATGTCACGAAAAATCGCTAAAGATACGAAAACCTAAGTATAAAATCGGTATATTTCTTGTTATTAAAAAGATGTTATAAAAAGACGAAACTAGTATTCACATAAAAAAGCTCGTTAATGATGGTTCTAGTTACTGAAACATATGTCGCAAATGTGTCCTCATAAAGTTATTTATAGTTAGTGTACCCATGCCACAATAGAAAACGTAATATTGTAGTGTCTACACAGTGTAGAAATGTTGTGTTACGTAGTAACGATACACTAATACCTGCAGCAGCTTTCGTTGTGTTTAGTGGAAAAAAGCGTAAGCGACAAAGAGCTGTTGGACAAACATCCCACCCCTTTATATACCTACATATCTCTCTGCAGCAAGTCTTATTAATTATTTCACTGCTCACAGCTTGTCGACCCCTTTGTTTGAAGTTTACCGTTAGGCAAGCGAAACATGTGCAAGAAGAAACAGAAAAAATTATCAACAAACAGCAACGTTGTTTCTAGAAACTGGTTATTAACAACAAATGTTGCTCCTTGTTACTTCTGTGTGGACCCGGTTTAAGAATTCGCTTGTAATCGCGTATTACCGATGATGATCCAAATTAAACTTGTGCTCTCCGAAAAATAATGCTAAGATAGCTTAGCTTCCTCATGGTATTGATGGAATAATTCACGGCAAGCTATCTTAGCATTATTTTTTGGTTATTGTTTCTAGGCATTTTCTGATGTGTTCTGTTTATATACATCATGGTAAGCCTATCGGAATATTCACATGTGTGGTTTCCCAAAGCGCTACCAGCGTCGCCATCTCGTGTTTGGCAGTCATGTGAACTGCTCTAGGGACGGTTTGGGGAACAGTACCCGGTTTATGTCCCTGCTTCCTGAACGGCAGGCATGCGTTTCTTTGGCATTAGAGGGCGCCAAGAAATGTCGAGTTTGTCATTTTGAAAGTTGTGGTATTAACTGCGAGGCAACAGCGATAGAAGGTAGAGATATGAAAAGTACTCTCGAAACCATGCTGATGACGCCCGGTAGGCAGAAACATGTCCGTGTGTTAGTATATTTTTCTCTCTCTCCTTTTATTGCGTTTGCCGTTAATTATTCCATCAATACCAATGAGGAAGCTAAGCTATCTTAGCATTATTTTTTGGTTATTGTTTCTAGGCATTTTCTGATGTGTTGTGTGCTCTCCGTTATGTTGTGATAATTATGCGAAGAAGGTTAGCAAAATAATGGCAATAAAATAACGTACTGTCAAAGTTTAGTATCTTCTTTAATCGGGGAACTCATACATTTTAAAAGAATCATAGAATTTAATTTGTGATGTAAGTTTCAATAAATTAGTCGTAGAACCAGTAATATAGAAATATGGTGTTTTAATGTATATGAAGAGCTCCTTCGTTATACTTATGTACAACGAAGGTGTAGATAGTATACTAAGATTTATATCTTAGTATACTGTCTATGTCTATATAATAAAATAAATACTATACATTTCAGTAATATTAAAAATACAATAATCAAATATTTTATAAATTGTTTTGTAAAAACATGTCATTGAAAGTAATTAAAAGATGCTTTAAAATTTTATTTATGAACAAAAATCCATTTTATGAAAATATTTTCGAATTTAGTGCACTTTCTTGCTGTAAATAGAATATTCGGCATGTTATGAACTATTCCTAGAACCTTTCCATATGTAAGTGCATACAATCATATCGCATTCCTTATCAATCTAGGACCAAATAGGAGCGAAGGATTTTACTGTTTTGATATTGAATCTATTCGAAATTGATAAACCTGCATTTCTGTAATTTATCAGTTTATTTTTATTTTAGGAAACAAATTATCGTGTTGTGATATCGCTTGAAGAAAACTAACGTTACAAATGGTCATTTACAGTGAAAAATTAAATTAAAACAGCGATTTTGGCGACAACCAATGTTATAAGACAAAAAATTAAATTTCAAAGTGCCACTATTTCCAAATGAGACAATATTGAATATACACCCACCATTCGAAAATTTTTAAAATTCAAATCTTAATTTGGGAACAAACGAAACATAACATACCTGAGAATGAAGCGTGAAATTGAGGAAGAGTCACCGCGCACCAGATATGACAATAATCGTTTGTAGATGCACACTAAACGTAATTTAAGTTATTTATATATTCACGGGCTGTCGCGTTTACACATCCAGTATTACCAGGTACGGATATTAAGATGGGAGTAAAATGCGCCAAGGACAAATAACACTTCTTTGTCCACTAACTGGCTTGTATGAACATCTTGTATATATGTTTTCCACATTGTCTTAGTCTAAAAATACGCTGATTTGAATTTACGTACGATATGTTTTTTTGGTTTTTATTCGTTTCAAAAGAATAATAAATACAACCTGTTCTAGGAATAAGACGACATCTCTGGAGGCTCAGCTTCGGATTTTTAAATTAACCTAAAAAATGTGATATTTTAAAGTGGAAATGTATTTAAAAAATTGTCACTATTATTATTAAAAACTTCTCCAAAACACACCTGATTTTCGTAATTTCAATGGCTAATAAGTAACAACAATTGCATCCTCAACAAAAAATAGATAATACCATGTATGAGAAATATCGCACCTTTTAATATAATTTATCACAACGTTCATTATCTAGGGACGACTAAATTTTTTAATATTCATTCGTTATCTAGGTTTTGTTATCTATTTCTTTGAGGGCAGATGGAATTATAGTAGTTACGCACATTTCTCAGCTCACCATTTAACGATTTAACGATTGAGAACGATCCACAAATAAGGGCAGCAACGATGCAATTATTACCAGCATGTTGCAGCTGAATGCGTAACAAAATATCACAAAAAATAGGAAGCGTAATTTATTAAATAGCACCATATATTTTTCTGTATCCATTGCATGCGCATGTCTAACACAGAAAGTAACATTTACGTTTAAATGGTTCATGGGTTTAGTCCTGTTTGGTTATTATAACAATAGTTACCAAAATATATTCATATTGACATAATTACATTATTAATTCAAAATTTTGGGCCCAAGTTGCTACTTGAAGTCAAAGGCTAGTCTTGCCGTTAGAAACCGCATTCAAATGATTCCCGGTGTTAATATAGTTTGGTTACCATGACAGCAATAAACAAAACATACTGACACTGACGATCTTAAACTGTTAATTCAACATTTCGAGCAGTAAAGAAGAGTTAGGTAATAGGTATAACTTATGCATTAAGAAAATGTAGAAGAAATTGTATATTTTAGATAATAGGATATATAAGCTGCGCTATTCTGACTAACGATGTCCACAACTGAAAAAATGTACCAAATTAATGCTGAAATTTAATACTACTGCGAAACATTGATTGTACTGATATAGATATAAAGAAGCAGTTATAATGCCGTCGCAAAAGAGGACAAGAGAAAAAATATGTTAATAAAGGCTAATAATAAGTGATGTAGCATACTTACATATCGCAATCAATTTAAAATTAAAATAAAAAAAACTAAAAAAAAAAGTAAACACATTGAAATACATTATGGACAAACTCAATGATCTTCATTGTAAATTTTATTCAAAAAATTAGCTATCCGTTTGTTTTGTACCTGCAGCGAACTCGAAATGTTGGCAATCGTTTGTAAAAATTGTTTTGCACTTTGCTTGCTACACTAAGTGCTGTACTCGATTCATATATAAATCATATGATTGAACGCTTTCTTAAATACTCCATTTCGTATGTAGCTACTCAGGCTTAAAAGTTTAAATCAGAAAACAGAATAACAATGTTAGTATGTTTCGTTTACTGTTGTCATGTAATCAAACCTTGTTAATACCAGAATACCAGCAGCACCACTGGTTAATGACATAACGAAGGGCCGTGTACGGCAGTTCGACTTCCTCGTGGATTTCCGCTACATAGTACAATGTACACACTATGCAAGGAAAATACACGAGGAAGACAAATGATTGTGCGCGGCCCTGCGTTACGTTTATTATCCACCGCCGCTGACCAAAGGCCACTTGGATGGATTGCAAAATCCAGGACTCGCGTTTAACTGTGATCTAAAATAATGGTGCCATTTAAAAAAAAAATGCGTTTCTGGTGTTTAAATTTGTTTATTGTCCTACATATTTCTAAGGCTGGTGTCCTACATAGATGAAGTCAAGTATGTAATTCAATAAAAAATTTACGCTAAAATGTATTTGCATTTAGGATCAATCTGTAAATACTTATGGAAAGATCCTCTTCGAAGATGTTCATTATGTCATCAGAAAATTTGAGCTTTCTACTGTTCATACATGGGCTAAATTTGACAAATCCAGAAGGTTGAAACACCCTGTACATATTACTGTACCTCTTATTTAAAAAAATTTAAATTAGCCTTGTTATCTGATGCCCAGTAAAATATGTAGTGATTTTACATATTTTTCATTTGTTGTGACAGAAATAATTATCTCCTTCTGTAGGTCTTACATACTTTGGCAAAAAAAAAAATTCTTTGTGGTATGCGCAATTATGACGTGTAGATCATAGTACAGCAACTTCGAAATATTCCTTTGATTAACTTCATTTGCATAAGTACATACTTCGAGTAGGCGCGATGATGCTGGAAAATTTCACTCACCATACATTTGTAAGAGCCTTTTAAATCAAGTGTATATATTACAAAGTATACTAACAAACGTATGTATGTGTGATTGTGATGTAAGCATATGGAATTTGTATTAATGGAAATATTCACATATAAAAGCTAATGAACGTTGCACTTCTAATAATTAATATAGTGTTGCTACAATTTGCTATCATGTAACTTTACCAAAACTTATGAAAAACGAAGGCATCAAGGAAAATTAATTTATTAATTTATAAATAATTTGACAGATTAGGTAGAGAAAAGTGGTGGGCAAAATTACTACGGCGTACAAACGATCTTTATTAGTGAATAAGATATGCTATTTATCGGATACTAGCTGAGATATAGATATGTGCACATGAATTAAGCATCCTCTAGTCCTGTGTGAAGCAACACAATACGCGGAAATATTTATATTTATTCCACATTTAAAAGGATAATAGCCGTACAACCGCGTTTCAATATAGCAGTCTTTTGCAGAGTGAGGAATCCTGGAGCGCTTATATTATTTTCTAAGGAACCCCTTAGCACTAAAATATGAGAAATGTAATGTTTCATCAAAATATCGTCATCATGCTACTTTTATAACATTTAAATATACAGAATTAAAAACAACTATATGAACAAAATATATTAAACCCTCAAAAAAACACATACATATCAATAGTTATTTGATAATGATCTACATTTCATAAGCTTAATGGGATGGCTGAGCTTGTTTGCATGAGACAAATTCGTCAAAATCAGGTTCAATTGGGTTTACTTCTTGTCAGTCTTCGCATGAGCATACTTAGAAGATCCTACGTCACAAAACTCTAGCAAAGTAGCTTTTAGGTTCCCATCAACTTCCATATCAATAAACTGTTACAAATAGGGTTTCATGTAAATTTTCGATTGTGACTAAGAATGGATTGCGAAGCCAACTCAGATTTTCTTGTGTTGGAAAATATTCTTTGAATGAAACTTGTAAATTGTGAAGATAATTGCTTTTATCTAAAGTCATTTCTGCTGAAAGTCTGACTCTGATACAAAATCATGGAGTGTAGAGAAGCACTCAATTATTCCTCTGTTCATACCAGATTCCCAAATGTAACTTGGTTTCAATTTAGTCATAAAGTGAAAGTACCACAGATATTTCCTAAATTTATTGAGGCTCGGAAAGATTGGCAAGATAGGCTGAATGTTGTAACCACTTGATTTCGATTAACCTTGATAACAATTCAAATGAGAAATCACTAAGAAACATCAAGACCTAATACCGCAGACTAAGAAGGCGTACCAAAACCACTGCACTTCTGTATGAAGCAAGAGCGTGATGAACGACCCCGTATTTCTTCGCAAACAGCAGCAAGAATCATGAAATTAAAGGTCTATATTTTATGAAATTTAAGATTACGACTGCTTCATCCCAAACTGTTATAAAATTGAGTGGCATCTTTTTACTGCGAATGCTCTTCTATGAATAACACAATGGCTACCTTCAAATTCAGCAACGATAATTTTAATGCGTACTATAAGCCCAAAATATTTACCATTGCTTTTGCACCGTCGCCGCAGATATTAATGCATTCATCTCAATTAACCCTCAAGTACTATCGTGGGGTGTTTCGGAACCCCAGAGGTCATTTTTTTTAAATTTTTTCTAAAACTATTTTTGTCACATTTCTAAGGTTCCAGGTATTCGCCTATGCAAATGAGATATGTAATATAGTGTAATTTATTATTTACCATATTCTACAGTTTTAGCAAAAAATAGCTTTTGGGGTGTCTCAACACCCCACGATAGCAATTACGTTTGTTTTTTTCAAAAATAGCGTAGTGTATTCTAACCAATGATTTAGAATTTTATAGTGATAATAGCCCTCGTCCTCTTTTGGGGAAATCACAGATGTTGTTGTGCATGTAAGTATAGGGGATTCACTTATATACGTTCCAATTCGGCGATTTTTATTATAGTACCTACATGTACAGGGGATTCACTCATTTATGTTCGACTTCGGTGATTTTTTACAAATCAAATAGTGGCATTTCCCCTGATTTCTGTACGGCGTATAAATATTCGACTCAAACAAATTTCTTACTCAGTTCCTCACAAACCAGAGCGTCGTCAACTTGTTCCTTATTTCCCTTCTATAATACGTGTATTGAATAGTAAAAACAATATGATAAAGTTTCTAACTGATGAACAATTAGCAAATCTTGCCGAAAACTTTTACGATGATGTTAGTGAAAGTGAATGCCCTGATGAACGTGATGATGATTTGAGTGATGCAGCAAGCGAACATAGTGATCACGACACATGTTCAGAATTTGAAGTCGAATCTGAAAACGAAAGTGAAGAAGACTTAGGTGATGTCAGTGCAAGAACAAGTTACTTCTATGGACGAAATCGATATAAGTGGTCCAAAAATCCTCCTGCTACTTCACGTACCAGATCTTCTAATATAGTCACTCTTCGACCGGGAGCAAAGGGTCCGGCAGTAAATACTCCTCCAAGAACACCTTCTGAAGCATTTTCTCTTTTCTTTACGGAAGAAATTCTAAATGAAATACTAGAGCATACAAATGCAAAAATAACGGAAACGAGTTCTTCTTATGGACCAACGGCAAGTTATGTTGAACATGTAGACATGATTGAATTGAAAGCATTTCTGGGACTTGTAATTTTGGCAGGAGTGTTTAAATCAAACCACGAAGATACTAGAAGTCTTTTTGCAACGGATGGTACGGGACGAGATATTTTTAGAGGTGTCATGTCTAAACAACGGTTTTTGTTTCTTTTGTCAGTGCTAAGATTTGACGATCAAACAACTAGAAGGAACAGGATTGACAATGGTGATAAACTTGCTGCCATTTCAAAAATTTATGAAATTTTCAACGCAAACTGTACGAATAATTACAGTTGCAGCGAATATGCTGTTGTAGATGAAATGCTTGTTGGATTTCGCGGCCGCTGCTCTTTTCGCCAATATATCAAGAGTAAACCAAAAAAATATGGCATCAAAATTATTATGCGATTCGAAAACGCATTATCTGATCAATTCATTTGTTTATACAGGAAAGACAACCGAACCCAATCCAAACAAACTTTCAGTTCCAACACGTAGTGTACTCAAATTAATTTCTCCGATCATCAATACAAATCGAAATCTAACAGGAGATAATTGGTTTTCTTCTATAGAGCTGTTGAATGAATTGAAACGGGTTGGTATAACGTATGTTGGAACACTTCGTAAGAATAAGCGCGAAATTCCGCCAGCATTTTTACAAACTAAACAGCAACCAATAAACACCTGTAAATTTGGATTTACGCACGATAATACGTTGGCTTCCTTCATACCAAAAAAGAACAACTGTGTCTTGTTGGTTTCGTCTATGCATCACAATGGAAATGTTGAAGTAAATGCAAAACCTGAAATAATAAATTTCTACAATTGTACCAAAGGGGGAGTTGATGCTTTAGACCAGAAGTGTATGACGTACTCCTGCCAAAGACGAACCAGACGATGGCCAATGGCTATATTAGGAGCAATGGTAGACATTTCACGTGTCAACAGTTACATAATTTTCTTAGCCACTTCAGACCATACAGTTAACATGACACGAAGAGAATTTTATATTCGTCTAGGAAGAGAACTCGTCAATGACCACGTAAAAAGACGATACCAAACAAAAGAATTGTCAACTAAGCTAAACTCAATTATCAAAAATTTACTAGGCTTAGAAACACCACAACAACAGCCACAAGAAGCAGAACCTTCAAGAACCTACAAAAGGTGTCACATCTGCGGGCGAAATAGAGACAAGAAAATAAAAACCACGTGTCATAGATGTCATCAGCATGTCTGCAAGGAACATTCTGAGCAACTTGTAAAATGCGCAGAATGCTTACAAAGGTAAATTGTAAGAAATTTATAAAAATCTGATTACATGAAATAACACATTACATGTTTTTTGTCAAATAAAATGTACGCCTCACAACGTCATTGTCAGAATTTTTATGTGAAATGCTAATGGCATTTTCTTTTACAGGGAGTAAGACCATAGTTTCCAGTAACAGAAAAAACCAAGACATCTTAACAATACAGAACACAATTTTGTAAAAAGAAAAAATTGTACGAAAAAATACTTTTTACATAATTTTTATGAATGTAACATTTCCTCCTAATTTTCTGTTTTGCTTTAAATAAAGTTTTGTTTTTCCTTACAACAATCGCAAGATAAAGGTCTAGTTATTACACTGTGGGTTTAAAAGTGAAAAAAAAAAGATAACTAACAAAAAAAAGCTAAATTTAAAGAGTGGGGTGTAAAACACCCCACGATAGCAGTTGTGTTACCTGAAAACACGATAGTACTTGAGGGTTAAGTTCGTTTTCAGTGATATAAAAAATCGACAAAATTGAAAATTTCCTCTCCAACGGTATGAGTTATCAAAGGTTTGCAAAATAACTTTTCTTCTTCTGCAGAGTTGTTATGTATGTACCAGATGATAACGAGAAGTACTGTAAGCCCTGCCACGTCTGCTGATTCGTCAAATTGAAATGTGTACGAAGCGCAACCTTCTATCTTTTGAATCACGGCTACTGATTTCATAAATTCTCCTATGTGCAGTATCATTTGAAAGTGAGCGCATCTTTATATTATTGCTAAACTTTTCGCCAATCATGGTTTCAACAACACCTATTATGCATGGTTTTATAGTAGTTTCAATGATATACGCTTTTCCTGTCTTAGCTATACGGTAACTTACTTGAAATGAGGCTTTAGAGGCTTTTTCATTATCGCCGCTAGAACTGCGCTTCACAGGCGTCGGTATGCGTAATTTATACATCTGTAATGTATGAATTACGTATAGAAAAGAAACAGAATTGCGTTAAATCCCCCACTAAGCGTTAAAACGTTTCTACATAATCCCATTTGGTGCGATACTGTTTACGCACCCTGCATAAGGAAAATAAGAATTTGCACAAGTTATGGGTATTTCCCCGAGGCACAGAAGTGTACCGTGGCACACCATTTGCGGAACACTGATCTAGCACATTGTAATTGTTATTTTAAGGTTTGTTTGATAAAACAATTTTATTGCTATTTCGAAACATTGAGTTGTCCGAGCCCATAAGAACTTTTATAATTGTGAGAGTATTTAACTTGGAAAATTGAAATTTTGCAAGACTGTTGATTGCAAAGAGTACATATCAATGAAAATGTAGCTTATTTCGTTTTCTAAAATGTGAAGCAAGTTTGGAGATATCCGACCATTACAGAACAATCTAGCATGGTAAGGCTAGCATAGTCGAGTCCGTGGTTGTAGTTATCAATGTTGCTGGCTCTATCTGCTCCAAGCCTTCCTCCATAGTTGCCAAGCCCTCTTTAACAAATTTTGCCCACTTTTCTTCATTCAACTTTAACCAATTTCGACCATTGCACCATTGTTTATTGTAGGCGTGTGGCCTCACTTTATGCCATTGCCCTATTTCAATCAATAAGTGAATTTCCAACGGGAAATCCAATCATTCGGGAATTCAACAATTCAAATCTATTTACTAGAAGTAATATTCCAGGTAGTAAGATGTATGCAGTAACATAAATTAATAAGAAACAAAAGGTTTTATATTTTTATTCTAGGTTGCCAACAATAACCTAAAGTAAACCTATAATAAAATGCGGGTGATTACGTAATGTCTCGCGTAAAATGGTGAAGAGAAATTGTTAAAGTGTAAATCAAACCTTGAATGTCACTTATTTTCTACTGCCTGTAAGACGCCGTCTATTGATGGAAGACAGAGAGAGAGAGAGTGTGTGTAATCAACGTGAATCACTCGCCATTTTACTGTTCAGTCACATTTCAGTTAATAAATAGTTAGAAATGTTGAATGTTTGTGTATCACTGTTATCCAGACAAAACACCAGCAGCATATACAGTCCACTCTATCGAAACAGAAATGTTATCAGATTTATAACTACTGTACCTAGAGACTTAACAATACCTTTTAGTTGCACTTTGATCCATTTTTATTATGTTAAACATAAGTTATAAATGTTTTTTCTCAGAATTAACCAGTAGATGTCAAACACTTCCTTCACACACTAGCTTTAGTTTATAGTTTTAATTTACTCTACCATATTCACTATATGCTTTTTAATTGAACGTTTTCAGAATTCCTTTTTATTCTAATTAAATTTGATTTCTATTACTGAAATAATGTTTTTTTATTTATGCAGATATATTAACTTAGTTTTCGTTTTATCCTTTCATATTTACTATGTTGCCTAACAAACGTTGTCGCCAAGAGCTCATGAGTATAGTAGGCAAATTCGGGTTCGCTCCACCGGCGTAGCTAACGAATGGACTCGAACAATTGCTTGCTGCGGTTAATTTTAATGTCCCACCGCATAGTACTAGATATGGTGCTATAATTAATACACCAAGGGCTAGGACGAACATTATGATGAAGTCTCCAATTTACGTTATGTCAAAGAACTTTAATGTCTTCTATTAAAATTACTTGGAATTGTAAGTTATTTATGTTTGTTAGTACTAAGGTATTTGTATTCTTGTATTGGCTGTTTTGCTCGTTTGTTTATTCTTTGTAGCAATTAGAATACTGCACATGTATTTTTTCTTTTTTATTAAGTTATCCTGTAATTGGCTTTCGCTGTTGGACGAATAAACTTATTATTATTACTCCCATTTTAGTTTATGAAAATGATATTCATAAGTATAACTGCATAATTGATTCGGTAAATTTAAAACAAATTTTGAAATCATAAATTTTCTGCTAATTTATTTCGAGTACGGTTCGCAAGAGTTGTAAATGATTTTGCAATAGGTTTATAATGTTTCTGACCTACCAAATTTACCAAAATAAATTTGTTACAAAATGGTAAACAACACATAAGTATCGACACCCTCCGCACCACACAAGTTTAATTTATTATATAGTAATATAATAATTAGTCCGGGACGGCCGTTTCGAAGACACGAATCATCAACCGGTGACCGAATTATTATATTACTATATAATAAATTAAACTGGTGTGGTGCGGAGGGTGCCGATACTTATGTGTTGTTTACCATAGTACGACACAGTCCTTGTTATCATTATTGTTACAAAATAATTACATTCAAACTCAAATTTCTCAAAAACCATTGAAGATGGTCGTAATCCCTGTAATCAGCAGGTCAAACTGTATAAGGAACCATCATCAGAATAATTATTTAAAAACATTTTTGAAATCTTCAAATCGTCCGAATTTCCAAAGGGAATATTTTTCATCGTTTTCTTAATTTCCCTATACATCTTCAAATAACAACTTAATTTATAGATTTCGATACGCTGCATCCATTAAAAGATACCCAGATTTTAGAATGTCGAGAAACTTCGATCACTATCTTTGGCCTTTTTCCGGGCGTAATTCAAAAAATAAACGAGATAAGTAAATGAGGGTGACGGAAATCGATTCTCCGAGTCCAATTTTACTCAAAAATATGTAACTGAAGCCTTTGCGCTGAAAAGTCCTCAAGGGAATTTAGAGTAAAACTCGAGAAATTCAAATTTTGGTTGTTTTATTTTTTTATTAAAAATTCCAAAATTATCAATTTCAATTTTATTAGGATGGTACAAATGAAGCGACTTCGTATATTGTGCTAATTGTATTGCAATGTTACAACGAAACGTTTGCGAGGTTACAAGTCATTAGCGCCACCCCATCTCTCCTTGACATTTCCCATTGTCCACCTATAGAGTACATGGCTCTATCCAGTAGTAGTCAGCCCGATTACTATTAGAAAATTCCTTCTTTTACCCAAGTGTAGAAATGATTTATAATACTAATTTTTTGACACAAAGATCTTAAATACTGCTTTCTACTATACTTCCAAATTGTACAAGTTCTCATATTCGTATTGCAACCCCTTTTGAAGAAAAAGGTTAATTAGTACACGTACAGTGACATTTTCTCTCTCTCTGTAACTATACTTTCTACCACTGGTAAGCTGTGCGCTTAAATTATTGTAGGATTACCAGGTAGATTTAAATACTTTTTACCATTTTAGTTTATGATGGGTATTCCCAATAAACGCGGTTCTGGGCTTTTATTTGCTGAACTCAAGTACTTGGCCTTGCCAAGCGAAAGATAGTACCGATATTTAATCGTTGTAAGGGGAAAACAAAACATAAACTGGTCACCGTACCTCCACGGAATTTATAAAATACCCTCTGCGCTTACGGTGCACCAAATACGGCCGGACGGCGGACGGACGGAAATCTAAATCAAGTTTCCTACTGTTTGATCATGCTTTCACTGTTCGTTACAACGAACTTCCACTCAACGTTAAGCGTCGAGAATATTGTTTGTGCAGCATGAAGCGATCTCCGAACAATACTTGACGAAATAGAGAGAGATTGACTCTGCATCAAATTTTATGCGGATGCCATTTTGAAAAGTGAAATTGCTAAAACTCTGGTTTGGTTATTTCCACGTTGTTTTGATAATTTTGTTAATTCATAATTGTAAATGCCCGATTCTGCACCTGTATGCTTAAATAGTCGATGGTTTAAGCCAACACTTCTTTTCACAAGGGAGTAAGTCCCTGATTTTGTTCTTAGTTATTGTAATCCGTAAAATACATTATTTTATTTAATTTTCTGTTGTAGTAGTGAGTTGAAAACGTGGATGCATATTTTCGAAGATCTTAAAACATAAATGCATGTTATTAAGGCAATGGCTGCAGTAAGTACCATTTCTTTTAACTACGTAAGTAAAAGAAGTACTTTGTCTTTATTACTGTTTGAATAAATACTGCGCCGTCGTAAGTATTTTTGTTATATTGCATAACAAAACTAGATCTGTCACAAAAAAATTATGCAGATTTTATGTAATTTACGCTAACGTGCTCGGTCTAATTAATCATCTTCCAAATTGCAGTATTCCTAATTCAAAATTTAAATTTGCCGCGTACTTTTGTGTTGGTGGTACTGGCCAGGTTGGTAAAGAACGGAAAACAAGTTAGTAATTGAAGAGGGTGATTAGAGAGATATGTAGGAAAGAGGCCGAATAAACGCCTTGAAATTTGAATATGTTTTATTTACGAAAAATAACTGAAATGAAAATGGTCATCACAGAATAGAATTCTAGGTATCAAAAATATTAAATTAAATTTCCCGCGCTTACCGGCCTTCACACTGGCAGCCTTGAATTTTATTCTCGGTGGCATAGTCTCCTTTCCTCTTCTATAGTTATGTTGTAAGTTCGAAATATTTTATGATCTCCATTAAAGGGTACACTATGACTGTGAATAGCACTATAGATTTTCTTGTACACGAAGGTGAAATAGTGCCATCTTTTGGGTATAAAAACGACTTAAAATGAACAATACAAAATTTAGTCGCCATGACAGTTTTAATACGGCGCTTTTCATTTAACTAAATGTAAATTTGTCTGAATATATAACAAAAAATAAATTGTAATTGCCTTTTGCTTAATTCTCACCTAAGCATTTCTTTGCTAGCATCTTTAGCAATTATTGTTTAGAAAGTTTGAGAGGTTAAGAATGTACATATTATTATTTTTAAAAAGTTTGAGTTATAACCTTAATATTTCCTAAAACAATAAAGTAGAGTAAGAATGTAACTAAGTTTTGCTTCTAAGTAAACTATTAATCAGAATTTGATGATGGAAGATTTATTAACACCACAGGTATGTATGGATATTGAAGAGACACCCTTGGATGTGGGAAAAGGTAATAATAAACTGATAAGTCTTGTATTACTCGGTTTACTCATTAATTTTTAGATGACACAACAGATGACAGCTCTTCGGAATCTAACGAACCTGAAATGGGGGATGATAAGAAAGTTAAATGTAAAAATGTACATAATTTAAAAATGTATATTATTACATTCTTTTATTTTAGTATTACTTGAAGAAAAGTTTACAAATAATGCACAAGTTCCCAATGAATTAACAGACTTTGAGAAAGAAGCCAAACGAAATGTATTTGCTATTGGTACGTAAGTTTTAGTTTTTGTTACGAAACACCTATTAGTCTCCTATTCTAGGTGAACCAGCAGTTCAATTTCAACGGCTACATTGTACTGCCTGCAATGTACATCTTGGAAGTGCTCCTATTGGGCATTTTAACAGATATATTCATCCATTACTTAAGGTTCTTTTATGTAAAACCTGCTATGAATTTTATTGTAGCGGTGAATTTGATAAAGACGAGGATGGTAGCGAAATGTATTGTAGATGGTGTGGACAAGGTGGCAAAGTAATGTGCTGTGCACAATGTGCATATGTATTTTGCCAGGTATGTTAATTACAATTTATAGTTTGCCAAATAAAAAGTATCTGTTATAGAAATGTGTACGGCAGAATTTGGGTAAAAGAACGTTGGAACTTATTAAAGATAGTGATGATTGGTTATGCTTTGGTTGTAATCCTACACAATTAATAAACCTAAAGATAATATGCACTTCGCTATTTGATTTTGTACAAGAAGAAATACGGTAAGCTTTGCTTTTCATATAGTCATATTCATTACTATTACATACCTTTATTACGTACATACGTGCAGGAATGGAATATTTTTTTTTGCAAAGTGATTACTTTTCCACATTCATTAGCTATCTTATACAAATTAATTTATAAAAAAGTACACCATAGTGGTCATAAATAGAAAAAGTGTAGTTATCTAGTTATTGATAGGTATGCACTGTAAGTACAATTGTTATTTATAAGTAATTATATTTCTATTCTATTCACTAAGGTACTTGAAATTTTAGTTCACTACAATAAATAAATGACCAAAAGTAGAGAACCAGAACATAAAACTGTAATTTCAGAAACTTACTTATAGTTTATTTAGGTGTCATGGTGATAAATGGTTAGGAAGCAAAGATATGCATAAGTGTAATACTTATTTTAAACCATATAGAATTCAGCGATAAGTTCAAATTTGTTTTTATGTCTAATATTAGTCGCAAATGGTTGTAGGCAGGACCTAGTGTAGGCCATACCACGACCTCAAATATTATCTCCAGGCTTTAACTGTTTTTGCAATGTGCTTGTGGACTTTATTATGTTTGTAAACCAAGTCACTTTTTAATTTCTTCTAAGCATATATTCTAATATTCCTTCTCCAAACTGTAATTCCACCGTAACCGTATTTAACACTAAATAGTTTATGCTTATCTTAAAGCACTAATAATGAAATGAGTAGAAAAATATTTTTCAAAATAACTAGAAAATGCGTATAGTTAGAGGTAGAGAACCTTACAGAAGGTTACTCTATTATTTATCTCAAAATGTCAAAATAAGGAAGAACTTGCGTTTGACATTTTCAACTTTTGCATATGTGAATATTACTATATATATAAAACACTTTGCGAGCACGTTCACAAAAAGTTTGCATACAATTATAGTGATTCTTGCATAAAATGTTGGGTAGAATTCAAAACTATAATGGAACTTTTTTTAATTGGGCATGCCGGCTTTCTTTTAATTTTGTTTTAAATTAAAAATTCATTTGCGTTTCGGAATTTTTTTTTTATTCCTTTTTCAAAACTATAACAATAAATTTGTGGTTTTGTGAAAAATGTATTGTAATGTTATGTAAAATAACAACGAGGTTAGCTACCATCAGCGCCAGATTCAGTTCTCATCTTGGTATGTCACGTATCTGGTATTAGGGTCCATTTGTTGGTAGGAAGCCCGGTACCTAGAGAAAGATTCCTATGTTTAGCCAAATATCTCTGGGGCGTAAACTTAAGAAAATTATTATTAAAATTAATATAAGTCCAGCCAACGACAATAGTGGGGAAGACTTATTTTAGCTACTTTTATCCGTCATTCTCTTATTATCAAATTAAGGTCTAAGATTTCTACAGCAAGTTCTAGTGTATACGTTAATGGTATAGAAGTTGTCTTTGCAAGTTAAATGACTTTCGATCCGTATCATCTAAATTCGCAGTGTAATTTAATGTTGTAGTGTTGCATGTAGGCAGGGGTGTCATGACAGAAAACAGAATCCCATCCTCAGTTGCGTCTCTGCATCATGCTACAGCAAAAATCTTTCCTTTCGGCATATATTTCAATAATAGTACATTTTCAATGGGTCAAAAAACTATCATAGGCGTCTTTGGAATAAAACAATTGCCAACATATTTGAACAATGGTGAAAAACATCGCGAATTTTATCTGACTTTATGTCTAGCTGTCGTCCAGGCAAGTTGTACGAAGCATTTCCTCCAATTTAAATAGTCTTGAGTAAATATTTCAGTTTAAAAGTTTTTAATAAGTGTGTTCAGTAGTCGATTAGTGAAGAAAAGAGGTTTGAAGAAGGACATAAACCTAGTGTTTATGTATTAGAAAGTGACAACATTTAAGGTTAGTGGTTATTTTCATTTCTACGTCTTGACGTCTCTTTTCATCTGCTGAAACAGTGTCTAGGGACATTCCCGATTCACGGCCCACAATTTTGGAAGAAAATTTAGAATTTCGTAAAATTTCCTAAGATTTTCCAAATTTCACATTGGTAAAACATTACAGTATCTATATTTACTTGCACAAATTTTGTATGTGTTAAATTGAGATTTTTGTTTTATTTTACTTATAAAATTTTCATCGGTTTAATATTTAGACATTTAATTCTAAAAATGGACAATATTATAATTGAGATTTTTGTTTCTATTTTGTTCGACAGTGCAAATAAGTTTCTTTTTTTTTATGTTAAAAATAAGAAATGCGTTCGTGCTGTGTTGACGAAAATTTTATAAGTAAAATAAAACAAATATCTCAATTTAACACACATCAAATTGATGCAACTAATTATAGATATATTTCTCGCAAAACCAAACGCTTATTGTTATAATTTTAAAAAAGGAATAAAAAACTAATTTCGAAACGTAAATGAAATCTTTACTTTAAAATAAAATTAAAACAAAGTCAACATACGCAATAAAAATAATGAAAGAAATAAACTTAGAAGACAGCCGATTATAGGAAAGAAAAAGAAGTAAAGCTCAAATTCTATTAAAAAAATATATAATAATATGCAATGCGTTTTGTTTAAAATGAGCAAGTTAATATTAACTTCCGGTACCCCGAAAACGATGAACATGTTAAAATACTTTAAATGAATTGGCTTCACTTGTGATCTCTTAAATTTTCCGATTTCTCCAGTTCATACTTTTCCAATTTCCTATTAGTCGCAGTTTCTTCCGGAACACCTACTTAATTTGATACAGTCCAGAAATGTTGAACTTACGGAAGTTGAGTGGAAGTGTTAAAACAGATTCATATTTTTGTAGTATTGTTTTAATGTTCGCAAACAACAACAATGCGTATACAATAAATTATTTTTCCAAAAATTTTGTCCAGGATCGCACGATAGAAAATATGAAATGTTTCTCTATTTTAGTCTATTCATAAAATTAAATGATGTTCCTCTAAACATGCAAATTCAAACAGAAATGGTGGTTACTTCGAGTTCAGTACTTTAGGTATGGGGAATTATAAAAAAATATAGAACATTACTACTAGATTCCGGAAAATATGCATGTTGTACCGCTTAAAAAAATTGAAATAACATGAATCAAACTTCACAACGATATCTATCGCCATCTGGTAGGAGTTAGTTGGTATAAAAAATTTCTCGATCTATTGTCGAAAACTTCAGTAAATAGTTAATCGAATAAAATTTGAATCATCGCTCGAGGGTGTCAGGCATTTAATATATAATTATGTTGTGACCACGCAGTAGGTAGAACCGCTGTATATGCTTTATATTTCATTGCCGACTGCACTTAGCTCTTTGTCAAGATTATTAGAGCTATTAATTGATGACATCAATTAATAACTCGTGATATCTATATTTCACATAAGTTAGGATGCCAAATTTTTATTATTAATCTTAGACCCATACTTTATTAAAACTCTTACATCACAAATTAAATTGTTTTTCAAAATCCTGAAAAATACTGTTTAAAAAATATTCAAATTCAAATTTTCTTTGCAAAGCGTCATTTTTTTTGTATGTAACCATCAACAAGCCTGCAGAAATGAGTTGCGCTTCACGAAGTTAGTAAAGACTAGACATAGTCGTGTTTATTCTAATGAGAATGGGTTCGTGTTGCCTACTGGTTTCCCCGAGAGTCGACTAAATACGAGTCTGTCTAATGTCTGGTAATTTCGTGAAGCGCACGGAAAGTGTACTCGTTTCAGCAGGCTTAGTCATCAGTGAAGATTAGTGTCTTCACTGTAGTAGTCTACTTTGTTAGCAACCGACATTCCCGCATTAATAATGCCAAGGAGCATCTTTAATTTGAGTGATTCTGTGCAACTAACTTACTTTTGTTTCACTAACAACTTCAATTACTGCATTCTAAGCGTTTTTGGGACAATTTTCTTATCAAAATATTTTGTGAGGTAATTTCATGCTTTAGTTGAGAAGAACAAAAGTACTTAACATGAAATTCATACCGGTCTACATACTGATCTAACAGAGAAATTCAAAAAGAGGCGATTTAATCGCGCAAAGGACTTAAAGTAAGCAATTCTGAAAGAAACAATCTAGTCGAAACATGTCATATTATCAATAATGTTTAAGCTTTAAATCAAATTCGAGTTGTAAATATCGTTTCCTTTTACAGATTATCAAGGTCACTCAATAATATAGAACGTCTTAAGGTTGACCATTCCGTATGTTGTCAAAAAGTAAAAGCTGCTAAAAGGAAACGCGACGATGATACATTATACGTTCCTCATAGTGATTGGGAAGAACATAAATCGAAAAGGGTTAGCCTTATAAAAACTAAACCAGCTACCGAAGACAATATTAAAACAAGAAACTGGAATCGGAAAGAAGAAGCTGAAGTTGTTTGCACTCCAGATGTTTCTACGCTAATGGAAGGTGGCCTACCGGCACTTGCTCCTGCGCCAAAACCATCTGAGTTAAATAAGCCTGCTTTCTTGATTTCAGAAGGAAATAAGGAGGTGAAAAGCACTCCTCTTAATAACACTGCTCTTCCAAAATTAAGACCCGAAGGGAAAAAAGTATATACTATTGCCCCAAAAGCTATGATGATCTGTAATACAAATAATATACAAAAAACACCTACTAACATCATTCGATTTCAAACGCCCGCAATCAAATTCGTGCCGTCCATAAGTAAGTTATCTCCAATTTTAAGTTCAATTCCAGCTCAAATTACACCAGGCACAAAGCATGAATGGTATGACAAAGCTGCTTCTGTAGTTTCAAATATTACAGGAAATTTATCTGCGACCCTTATTAATTTAACAAGAGAACAAAAAAGTGCAAAATCGGTTGAGCAATTGGCAAACATTCATAATAAACTACAGGAACTATTAAGTTCTTCTGTAAATTCTCTTATACAAGTGAGGAAAAATTTGAGGGCAGAATTTTTAGATGATTTAAACAAGTTAAAGTTTTCAAATACCTATTCCTACAGAAGTAATACAATTCCAGTTAAAACGGACGTAAAAAATATTGAAAATTCCCATATCAGCAATGATGATGACGATGATGTCATTATTGTTAATTCCGAGACATCGTCGCGGAAGCCTTTTACTGAACCACCACCCTTGGTAAAAATTTCGACAGAAAAAACAAATACTCGGCCATATCTCAAAGTGAGATCAGTGTCGCAGCTACTTGCTGTATCATCAGAATGTATTACAATTCCAGATGATGCACCAGGGTCATCTACTGCGGAATCAGATGTAATAGCCGTAGAGGAAAAAGACCCATTAGAGTTACATTCTGATATTTGTGATCAATATGTACCTAACGAAGATAGTAAACAGAGCGACAATAGTATTACTATAGAAGGTTTGTTAAATGATACAGAAATTAAAGCCAAAAATATGCTTACGGAAGAAAGAATTGGTAAATTAGTGTTGGAGTACATGAAACTCAGAATACCGGATATACCCCAGAATGAACTTAAGCGAATTTTCTCAGTGCGTGTGTTAATATCAACAAACTTTCGAAAAGACTTACCTGAAAATCGTTTAAAACGGCTGTTTGAACATATAAGTGAAAACTACGGTAATGACAATCGTCTTAAGGGTGTACATGAGGACGTAGAATCTAATTCAGAAATTGAACTTAATTCCTTAAATAATGCAAGTAGCCCAAAGCAGAATAGTTCTACACCGTTTGTAGCTATTGAAAATGAAGAAGAGAATAGAGAAAATAGCGAAGAAGCAGATGTTGCTTCTGCGACTATTGAAAATGAAAAGGAAAATGAAACAAACTGTGAAGAAACAGATGCTGCTTCTGGAACTATTGAAAGCGAAGAAGAGATTGAAAGAGACAGTGAAGAAACAGACGCTGCTTCTGCACCTATTGAAAATGAAGAAGACAATCAGAAAAACAGTGAAGAAAGAAATGTTACTTCCGCGGCTGTTGAAAGTGAAGAAGAGAATGGAAGAAACAGTGAAGAAGTAGATGTTGGTCAATGCCCTGTTAGACGTTTAAGTGAAAGTGTCGAATCTCTAAATTACGAGGCTGCGAAAAGTGAAGAAAATGATGAAGTTGAAAAAAAATGTGTCAGTGTTCTAAACGAAATTACAAATTCAAATAAATGTGATAGTAATAATTCAGTTGATACTTCAGATGCATGTGGAAATACTTTTGGACCAGAAAGTGTAACATTTTCTGATGACCCAATTACAGACGTCAGTAGTGAAGCTGAAAACACTAAATAAAACCTTGATGAACTGCATCATGGAAAAGTTATAACTTGTTTTATATCGAAGTAGTTATTGTTTCTAAAAGACTATTGTTGACGTTTTATTAAGCTATTTGAATTCTTATTTGGACACTGTGGGCTGCATACATATAAGGATTTACATACCTGTATGTAGTTTTTTACTACTTTTACAATGTCAGTTGTAGAAGTGTAATCATCATTCATATATTGTAGTAACTGTATTTTTACAGTTCAATTGTAAATATAATTTTACTTTGTAATTAATGTATAGTGCAATTTTATTGGTATATCAAATACAGAAAACATTTTTACTTTTTTGTAGAAAAAGAAAAACCTACTACCTTTTTTAACCGGCATTTTTACTTTGCTAAAATGAATGAAACCATACTTTGAGAAATATATCTAATTGCTCTTTGTAGTGAACTTCATTAGAAATTTAGTTTTAGATGGAAATAAGAAAATGTAAAACTGTTCAAAAAATGATAATTTATTGCTATTAAAGTTATTTTTAAGAAGTGCAGGAAAATGTAATAAAGTGAAGATTTCTTTGCCAACAGTAATACGCCTAACCTCAAGGCATGGTAAATCTCAACTTATTTCAGTTGATATATTAAGAATACGTTTTACAAAAACTTTTCGTGCAGTGCAAAGGCAAACAACTATATTAGTTCCGAATTACCTCTTTGCTTGTGTAGGATATAAGTCTGTAATAGATTACGCCTGTAACATATATAGGTTTGAGAAAGTTGGTAATTCTAATTCTAACAAGCAATAGACCATTTCCGTTACTAATATTTACAGCTATGGCTAATAGTTCAGTTAATTTTAGGGAACAGTTCTGATATCTGTTGCCGTTCAAATCCCAGAGAGCTTTATTGATTTGTATTTGTATGTTTAAAAATACGAATATAATATTTCGTACGCTACTAACTAAGATACAATTCTTCAGGACACTGAGAATGGCAAAATGTCGATACTCCTCCTATGTATATAATTTAAAGCTTCTTTAGTCGCAAAAGCTTCTGCAGTGAAAACGCTTGCTAAATTGGGCAGAGAAAAAGAGCGTGATAGTCTCACAGATGGAATATAAAAAGAACTTCCCACTCCAGTATTCGTTTTTGACCCATCCGTATAAATGTCGGTGTAATTGCTAAATCTGTTGTAGTTCATTGTAAATTTTAATGTTTGGCGCATTTCCTCTATCCTTCAGGTTTCTTCCAACCTACATCTTTTAATTCTATTAGTCTCAATTCTCTCACTCATAGGTTTGCCTCCACGTAGTTCGTTTTTTTTATTGTTCTCCCCCAGCTAAACTTCGTATTCTTCCCTGCAAAAATCCGTAGTATTTTTCTTTCCCGGTTCTAATTTCTGTTGTTTTTCTGATGCAGGATCCATACCTCACATCCATAGGTTAGACTTTGTCGTATCATTGTTTTATATATTATTTTTATTTTCCTTGAAACGTATTTTTATTTTAGAACTTTGTGGAGCCCTCCTAGGCAATTATTGCATCTTGCAATCGGTAAGTCTATTTCCTTATTCTCTTGTTGGTTACTAACAGAGGCATTATCCGCGTAAAATTTAGTCATAACTAATTTTTGACTAAAATTGGCCATAACTAATTCAATTGTTATCACGTCAGTCAATCATATTGCATTTGACTAAACGTTATTCACCAATCGGTAAATAATCATTAGTTACAAGATATGTTATTCATCTATCTTGATTAACAGTTATTCGTTATTCATCCCCCTTAATCATGATTGACCAAAATTCATAAATAAAGCTTAGTCGTTAGTCATGATTAATCGGTATTCGTGAATAACGGTCCATGCTCATAACTAAATACCCGATTTGATTTGGTAAAATAGTGATCACTCGTAGGCATCCAAATATTTTATTTAAAGCAAACCGGTATGAAATGCATCTGTATATGTATTGATTATAATAGTTGCAATGCATAAAATATAGTTAAAAATGTTGAAAAGAAAAAAGAAGTCGCGGTATCCATACGCAGTAATTCTATACTTACATGAATATAAGTACTAGCGATTTAGTTCTTTTTCCTTGCTCGCGAATAAACATAACCTTTATATTTATTTGTCAGTTGAAAGGCATATTTAGTTGATTTCTAGATTCTTGACTTTCCACTCATTTTATCGCATATGTATCCTTGTATTTTGTTTACATAGGTTCTTTCAATTGATACTTTTTGTAGTTACTTGAAAGAAGTGTTTCAGCTGTTAATTATCCGACCGTTTTCTTTGTTTTGTTTTTTATGTGTACAATAAAACCAGTAAGTTTGTATTAGTACCGTCGAGAATCCTGCTTGGATTGTCGGGAGCTAGAGGGAAACCAATAGCATACCGGGTTTGAATGCAATCTTTTTGCGGAAATGCCAGTTGCGGTTGCAGAATAATAAGAACGGTCTCTTTTCGTCTGTGCTGAATCAATAAAGGATAAACGTTATGAAGTGTATTCTGACTGGGTTAAAAATAATAACAGCTGACTGCTACTTATTTATTAACGAAATACACTAAACTTATTAATACTGCAAACTTGGCACGTTACACGTCTTAGTCTCTTGCCGCTTCTATCACGCGTAAAAAGCTACTACGCTAACTGCTGACTGTCGGTGCGGGAAAACCCGTCGGGAACTACTGCGTTGCCTAGTACATAATAATCCTGCAGATATTTTGGAGCCTGTCGCACTCGAGTAGGTCAAACCGAGGGCGAGTGCCTTGGTGGAGAATTAACACTCTCTGGAATATCCACGCGAGCATTCTCCACTGCAGCAAATTCCGGTTTGTCCGTGTCTTCATTTGCATCCGGCGAATCTTGAGGTTTGGAAGACGACTCTTCTATCTCAACACTGGGTTTCAGCGAACTAGGTTCGGCGCGCGAACGCAATATCTCAGCATGCCTTTTCATCACCGTTCTATCCGGGGAAGCTACCTTATACCTAACTGAATCAGTTGCTTCAACAATAGTAGAAGGCATCTACTTTTGGCCCTGTTTGTACGTGCGAGAAAACTCTTTTTAATTTTCAATGAAAGTTCTCGTTGGCTTCTGTTGATTTTTTGAATCTTGCTTACTGATCATTTCCTTTGTGAAATCCAGGTAAACCTTGTCCAACATAGTGCTTAATCTGCGACCCATTAAAATTTCGGCTGGTGATTTGTTTGTTAAGCTGTGAGGTATGATATGCTGGGTGAGCAGGTATCTGGAAAGTTTTGCTAAAATATCATTTCCCGACATCGTCTTCAGGCCTGCCTTAACATTTTGCACCATTCTTTCAGCTTGTCCATTACTACTGGGGTGATATGAGGCGACTAAGGCTTGTCTAATGCCATTACAGCGCAGAAATCCTTGAAATTCGGCAGATGTAAAGGCTGTTCCACTATCTGAGACAAACATCTGGGATACCGTGTGTAGCAATAATTCTCTCAACACTTAACTGCAGTTCCAGAGGGACCAGAAACTAGCCTAACTTCCAGCTATTTGTAGTATGCGTCAATAACGATGAGGACATAATTTCCATTCATACGACCGGCAGATGCAAACGTGTCCAACGAGCACGTGACCATTCCCATGGATGGATAGGAGCTCTGTTCGGCAATTTCATCGTTTCATTTGGGACATCCATTAACCTTGTCTTCAATTTATTTGTCCATGTTAAACCACCATACGTACGATCGAGCTAGGTTCTTCATTTTTACGATACCTGGATGCCCGCAATGAAGTATGCCCGTCAGTCTTTCCCTCCCTCCTGGTGGAATTATGACTCTCGTACCCCCAAAGCAAACAGTTCTGATAACAGCTTATCTCGTTTTTCCGCTGTAGGTACGGTAAAAATTCAGTAGGAAACTTATTGCTTACTGTAGTCCATCCTCTCCATACCCATTGAAGAACCTTCGCCAAAACGGGATCTTTGGCGGTTTCTTTAGCCACTTCTTTTGCATCGAGAATCTTTTCAGGTATATTCTCAAGCATAAGAACATCTGCAGAAGCTGGAGCTTCCGGGGTATTCACTTTAAGAGGTAATCTGCATTTCCGATTTTTGTCCCTGGCACATATTGTAAATTGTAATCGTAGGCGCTCAACAGAATTATCCAACGCAGCATCCGAGAAGAAAATACTTTAGGAGTTCTCTTGTTTGGACTTAAAATTCCTAGCAGTGGTTTATGGTCCGTACGTATTATTATTCGTCGACCATATACGTAGTCATGAAACTTTTTAACTCCTACAATTATTGCTAATGCTTCCCTGTCTAACTGCGAGAAGTTCCTTTCTGAGGACGAAAGGGTTCGACTATGATATGCAATTGGAAAGTCGATACCTGATTCATCCGGCTGGCTGAGCACACAACCGACACCAAACGAGCTAGCGTCGCACGTCAACATCAATGTTTTTTTTTTCGTCATAGTGTCTTAACACCGGTTCACTTGTTAACATTTCTTTAATTTTCTCTCACATAATTGTTCCTTTCGCCACTGAAAAACTGTGTCTTTATGCAGTAGACAATGTAACGGTTCGGCGATGGCAGTTTCATCTTTCAAGAAAATATTATAGAAGTTCACTAATCCTAAGAACGCTTGTAACTCTGTTTTATTTGTAGTTGCGGGCACTTTGATAATAGCATTCATTTTGTCTTTCGTGGGTTTAATACGGTCAGCACTAATTTCAAATCCTAAGAACGTTATGTTCTTCGCGCGAAAAATGCATTTAGCTTTGCGCAAATGTAGACCATCTTCGCGGTAACGTGATAGCACAGCACGCACTTTCCTTTCCAAAGCATTGTCCGAATTTCCTACGATTAAAATGTCATAATAGGGCAATACGCCACAAATGAATGTAAGTCTCATATCCATGAAACGCTGAAAAATTTGTGGAAGCACGGTACACCAAATTGTAGTCTCTTACACCTGAAAGCACCTTTATGAGTTATTATGGTCTGCGCAACCGCCGCTTCTTGGTCCACACTTAATTGTAGGTAGGCGTGAGCCATGTCCAATTAGGTAAACACCTTCCCGTCTGCTAAAGCTGCTAATATATTTTGAATGGATGGCACTGGATAGGTATCCGCGCGTAATGACCGATTAATCGTGCTCCGATAATCGCCACAAATCCGCACTTCTCCGTTTTCCTTGGAAACTATGGCTATTGGAGTACACTTTGGATACGCCACAGACTCAAGTACCCGTTGTTCCACTAGTCTATTGAGTTCTTTGTCCACCCTGTCCTTAAAAGCGAACGGTACCTTCCTAGCCTTTAGTGCTATTGGCTTTACAGTAGCATCCAAATCAAAAGTAACTGGAGGTCCCTTGTAAGTTCCGAGATCCGTACCAAACACTTCTGGGTATTCGTGTACAAAATCGACAGAACTGGAAGCATTATTTAGGTCGACTACCGATATACCGAGTGCAAGAAACCAATTACGTCCTAAAAGACTAGCTCTATTGTCTTCCACTACAACCAAAGGTAATTTTGTGCTCTTCTCCGCACATTTTACCGATACGTAGCATTCACCTAACGTACGTATTATCATATTTTAATAATCGCGAAGAATAACACCCGATGGACGTAAAACTGATGGATTGTCGCTAAAAATGTTTTGAAAATTCACCTGTCCAATCACACTGCAAGTTGCACCAAAGTCCACTTCCATTGTTATCGTTTTTTTGTTCATTGATACATTTATTGTAAATTTACCAGCAACGCCATCTGTTTATGCGGATTTAAGATGTTCTCGTAAACTGAACGCTCGTCCGCGACCGCGCACTCCGAAAACCTTTGGTTCTCTCCCTGTACATTGTACATTTTGTTTTTCCCAATCGCTTGCTTCCTTTTTGCGAAACAAGCTCTCTCAATGTGACCCTATTTGTCACAAAAGCGGCATTTTGCATTTTTAAATGCACATGTATCAGCTGAATGATCCGATTCACAACGGAAATTAATGTAAAGGTGTTAAAGTTATGAAAGTATGTTAATCTTTTCAAACCGTGTATAAGACGAGGCCTGCGACGTACAATAAGTTGTACTGCAAGTGACATCTTCATTTTAGAGAAAGTGTTCGGGGAAAGGTGTTCCTTCGTAATTTTTGGAACTGCCCTGAATAAGTTAGCTTTATCCAATTCTACGGCCTTATTTACGTCAGCAATATTGACCCTTCGTACCATATTCTTTTCTCCAACGACCCCACGACATTCAACTGTGTGTTTTAAAAACAAATTCCGAGTACATTTCAATAGATGTGGTAGATCAAAGAATCCCGAGATGTAGTCGTTATTCACACGAAATATTGGGTCATTGTAACTGAATCTTAATTTATTGTAAGGCTGCAACGTTATCGCAAAAAACCATATCGCAAATAGTTGAAGTAAACCGTAAACCAATTGATACACAAGCTATGAATGCTCCTTTGATGTATTAAGACAAAAACGTTCTACCCTGAACTATTTGTCTTTTGGATGACCCCATTTTACTATTGATGAGGTAAAAGGCTGCAGGTTGCTTCCATGCTCTTCGTTTACCTTGTACCAAGAACATTAACGCAGTATTAGAGAATTTATTACTTCTTTCTGTTCCAAAATCTTCAGACCAGATATGAAATCGTGCCTGTAGTCATACTCCAAATTTTGTTTCAAAGACATTTTGTCAAAGATCAAGGAGTACACGCGGTCATCTTTATCCAACTTGTCCACAGATTTCTTGGAGTGATCGAATATGGAAGTGGAAATCCCGGGTGTGAGGGGTTAGAAGACAGTAGAGAAAGTAATATACCCCGTGAAGGCAAATTCATGAAACATTCCAATAATCTGTATGCCTTTGGGCTTCTTTTATAAATACCTTCAGCCTCCATCGTCGTCCCCGGGGCTTTCGATGTTTCAATTTAATTTGGGCTAGCAATAGATCGAAAGAAACCTTATTATTGCATCCTTTGGATATTTCTCGCACAGTGGTTTCAATGCCCTTCTTTTCTAAATTCTTAATTATAATAATAATCATAAACATAATCAAAATCATAATCATAATCATAATCATAATAACAATAATAAATAAACAAAAAGAAAAGGAAATAACAGAAAAATCACCTACTCAAAACCCAATACAAGTACATATCACATTAATGAACAAGAGAAAAGCTGCTACTAAGCCAAAACTTATCAGTAGCATAATATTACTAAACTGGTCAGACGTTATTATCAAGACTGTAATCTGCTTATGTAGCAATCCCATGCACTTCGCTATACTGTTATAGCGCAGCTCAAAATTGATTCAACCAGTGAGTGATAAACAAGGATTAAGAAATTCTGGGGCATAATACTAAACAAATAATAAAAGCAACAAACACAAAATATTTCATTTTTTTTCAAAATTTCTGTTATATGACTGTCCCACAGAAATCCGCTATCTATTAAAATACTCAAATATTTTTGTTCCGTCACTTCGGGTAGATTTTCACAACCACAATTTGGGTGATCAGCTGGCAAATTGTACAGTGTATGCAAGCATTTCTCCGTATGGACCTTCAATAGACCGGGAGGTGACGTAATGCACATAACATTGTTTTTTTTTGTGTTAATATATAGCTTTTTGTGGTGCGCCCATAACTGAAACTTAAAGAAAGAAGTCATCAGTTAAAATCTTTATGGGTCGAAATTATGAGCATGTCGTCGGCATACAGGTAATGGCCACATTTACTAAAACAGTATTTCACGTCGCTCACATATATCAAATATAGCAGTGGTCCCAAAATACTACCCTGCGGCACACCAAATGTCATCGGCTGGCGCCGACTAAAACCGCCACCGACTTTTACCACTATACTTCTGTTTAACAAATAGTTTGCAAACCATTCCAAAATATGACCGCGAATACCATTTTTTTTTAACATTTGCAGTAATACGCGGTGATCAATACTATCAAATGCTTTTCGGAAGTCTACAAATACACAAACATAATCATAATCATAATAATAATAATCATGATCCTAATAATAATAATAATAATAATAATCATAATCATAATAATAATAATAATAATCATGATCTTAATAATAATAATAATAATCATAATCATAATAATAATAATCATTATCATAATCATAACCATAATCTTAATGATAATCATAGTCATAATCTTAATCATAATCAGAATAATAATAATCATAATCATATTATGATTACATAATCATAATCATAATGACTTAGCCAAGTTCCTGTACAAATGTAATAATTATTAATTATTAAACTGTTGGAGTTAATATATAGTGTTTTTTAGTTCTTCTATTAATATTTCGAAGACAATTGACAAAGTTCCTTAGGCATTAAATAACATAAAACTATTTAAAAGTACATTACAAAATTTAAAATCAAGACGCAAATGGAAATTTTTAACCGCTAAGCAACTAAAATGTGCTTGTCAGCGGTATTAAGTGTTACGCAAGTGTACCTAACCAAGTTCGTATACAAATGTATTAATTATTAATTAGATGATCCGTTAGAGTAAATATATATAATGTTCTGTAGTTTATCCTTCAGTTGATGTATCGAAGACAAACTGACGAAGTTCCTTATGCATTAAATAACATGCAACTGCTAAGCAATTTAATTGTACTTGTCAGCTACAGTAAGTGCAAAACAAACACCTCCCCATGCTTAACCAAGTTCACATATAAATGTAATAAATATCAATCAGATGAACTATAAGAGTTAATATATAGTGTTTTTAGTTTCTTCTTCACCTGATGTATTGCAGGTAATTGACGAAGTTCTTGAGGCAGTTGATTAAATATCCTAGGCAGAAGCACCTTCAATGTTCTAGCTCCATACTTAGTCGTATACACTTGCGCTTTAAATGCACCACGCTCGTTTAGTCTAGTTGGATAATCGTGTAGCTACAGCCAAATTATGCAACTTGAAATAATTGGAAATTATTACCCGATATTTAAATAAACCAGGCACTGTCATAATTCTCCGCTGATGGAACCAGTTTATATATCCACAAGGACGCACTACACTCATATTCTTAAGAATGTGTCTTTGTGTTGAGATTAATCTATTGTGCAAATATTCAGAACATATTCCATAAATGGCGATTCCATAATTTATAAGTGATTCTACTAGGGCATGGTAGATAGTATACATCGTTGGCAAAAGTACCATCGCAGAGATGATAGAACTGGTGGGCAAAAGTCGAAGTTTCCTACTTAACTTATCAACGTGTGCGTTCCATAAAAAGTGCTCATCAATAGTCATACCCAGGTATTTAAACGTTGAAACCTTCTCCAGTTCATCGTCACAACTGATAGTATTGAAGGATCCCCCATGCAGACACGTGTGAAAATGGCAAATAATCCTAATCCTAGTTTTGGCTCGTAAGTGAGATGAGTGTATATGCATTACTTTAGTTTTGGAGGCGTTAATAAGTAACTTTTTACCATGCGCCCATACTTGAAAATTAATAAATATAAATTCTGTTTGTAAATTGGAAACAGCAGCATCTAAATCCCTGCGCGAAGAAATTATTAAAGTAATGTCAGCGTATAGGAAAAATTTACACACATCAAAGTACCTACCGACATCATTAACATACAGAAGGCACAGGACAGGACCCAGAATACTTCCCTGGGGCACTCCGCAGGTAACAGAACACTCCTCACCCAAGCAGGTATCAACCTTCACTCTAAATCTACTTCCAGATAAGTAATTGGAGAACCAACACAACGTACTACCCCTTACTCTCACTTTCTCCAGTATGGTCAGCAGTATGTTATGATCTATTAGTCAAAAGCTTTGGTAAAATCAACAAAAAAACAGTACGTGATTTAGATTATCCAAATTCTCATTCACTAACTTGGCGAACTTTTCTAAAAGACTTATAGTACCCTTCCTGGGCTGATAGCCATACTGGATACTGTCCAGCAGGGAGTATTTATCTAGGTATTTCAGTAGTATACCTGCCATGTGCCTTTCAATAATTTTTTCGAGTGAAGGCAATATCGAGATGGGTGTGTAGTTAGAATAGCTTTTGTGTGATCCTCTCTTGTAAATCAGACAAATCACAGAAACCTTCAATTCGTCCGGCACTTGACCCATTTGATTGATCCATTGATCCATTAATAGTCGATTGGTCAACGCCCTTATTGCCGGGCAGAAAGACTTTTTTAGTCTCAATATTATTTTCATCTCAATTTTGTCGTGATCTGGAGAATTACCGCCATCCATCCTGCCAAGTATGTCCATTACATCTTCATCTGTGACATGTGGCACAAAGATCGATTACACAGTCGACTGAATAACACCTCGACAGAGTTGTGTACGTTTCATTCCGGAAGTTTTCGCTGAGAGAAAATTTGCAATTATGTCACTTACTGAACTCTATGTTTTTCAGAAGAACATCACGTGCTAATTGGTTCGATCCTCTACCCATCATGAAATTTATATGAGTCCAAGTGCTTCTGAGACAATGGCTAGACTGTTCAAACAAGCCCCTGAAGTAAGAACGTTTAGATCCGCGCATCAGGGAAGTCACTGTATTTCTAGACGTATTATAATCCGCTCTTAAGGCGGATCTCACCATATCCCCCGTTCAACAGGATCTCCATGCAGCAAACTTCCTGTCTCTGTCAGTCATAGTAGCAACAATGTAGGGACTAACCCAAGGTTTTAAAGGTGGCTTCTTTTGTGTGATTCTACGCTGCCTGGAAGAGGACGAGAACGCTGTGGCATACGAATCAGCAATGTATTTATACAGAGCTCCAACATCGCGGAACTCCCGCACCCTCTCGCAACGCAGCAACTCCAAGAGAAGACTCTCTAGGTTATAATCGTAAATGTAGGAGACCAGACCTTGGGTCGTTGCGGTTTCTCTATGTGTCATTTCCATTTGCAGTGTTCCACCAATCATGTAATCGTCAGGTATCCGTAAAGCGATAATAGAGAAAAGAAACTATGTTATAATGTATTTTTGCACAGTCCGATTCGGTCGATATGGTGACAGGAGTGAAGTTCTCTGTCTGTCGTGCCTTAATCCTACCATCGCGCGTAACCCAAACAAATCTCCACCCTTACATTGTTCCGAGCAAGCCAAAGCAGTCTCTTGTTGTGTAGCATCAAGGCGTCGCAAATGTATACCTTCCCGGAGCCGCCTGGACCTATTACGTCACTGCACTTAATTGTGGTGCATCTTTCTCTTAACAATAGATCCCTCTTCTGAAGATTACTGAAGGACACTGTCTTATCTGAATTCGGTAAGCGTCTTCAATATCAATATCAATTCACAGGCGACCCCCAACTACCCAAGTTTTGTTCCCTTGTAGGTAGGTGAATATTGAAGACTTGATCGCAGTAAACAGTTGGTAACTTACTTTTGGTGACAAGTATACATATATCGGTATTCGGCACTAGCACCTTACTATAGATATAGGCAACCCAAAGAGCACAAATTGTCAAACAACGTCAAGATAAAAAAATAAGTTATAAAATATAATGTTACGTGCAACTTTTGCAACCATCTGTATTTTGATAATCTTGCGAACTTTCCCCCCTCCAATGCATTTCCAACTTGTTTTATAGATAGGCAACCCATTTCACACCGTGCGAATTATCGTTATTAAAATTCTGTTTGATCGGTTTTTGCAGCATTTTTATTTCATGTACTGCTTCGATAATTCTCGGGAAGATTTTATATAAGTGTCTGACACAATTTCTCTTTACTTATTTAAATTTCTTAAAGAAATAATTTTTCGTGGTCTATTTTCCCTTTCCGCAATAGAGGACGTAACCAGACCCGTTTTAGGTATTTCATGATAGTTTCTCCGATTGGTCCGTTTGTGTGATGTTTTGCCGAAGGATCCATGTGGTGGTTAGGATCGATGGAGTGGCACTGGCGAGTTGTGGACTTTCGAGACTTACGCTGATTTTGTTTTTTTTTTTTTAACTTTTTCCCCTCTCTTATTTCTCCCCCCACCCCTAAAATATCCTTCAAAGTTTTAGAAATAAACAGGGTGTTCTATTTCAAAAAATTATAAATTAAAAAATTTCTTGGAAATGCGTCATGCAATTGTTTTTTTGTGTATTGCATGTTAACTAGCGTTAAAAACACTATTACTTTTGCTAATTTAACCTACTTTCTAGAATCAATAATAACAGAGATAGTAATGATGCGCACTTAATTTGAATCGCCCTGTATATGAAGTTCACTACCCATCAACTATTGCAATTTCCGCTTTAAAGCGATTGATGTAATTATTTTCTAATTACGTGATTCAGACCGCTAATTGGCCAATTGGCCTTGTTGATTATAGAATAATTATATATATAATATCTGAAGTCGCCTCTAGCTTGGTCCTCGGTTAGAAATGCGATCGGTAATGAGGCGAAAAGGACCTTTTTCGGAAAAGTTATGCATCGCTATCCAGACCTCTCGGAAGAGGCACGCAAATGGTTTGTACGGCTAGCGGCATCCTCGAAACTTGGTCTAGCCTGAAGCGATTTTTCGATTTCGTCCTGTGGACTCGGATATAGGCATGATTACAGGCCCGCGAAAAATCCTCTACGCCACGGTGGGAAAAAAGCAACGCGATCAACTGTTGTCGCGCCGGGTCGAACTGTTAGAATACGCGAGAAAAAAAGGAAATTTTCCGCATTCTCGCGATGAGAGACGGCTTTCCGATCGATGGGATCGCCTTTATGAGAGTCCACGATGCGTATAACATCGCATCCGAAGAGATTTTTTCCGAATTCGAAATTGAAATTTTAAATCAAGCTAAGTGTAAATATCCAGTATATAAATTGGACTGCAGTCAAGGTGTTTATTAAGGATACAGGGTATGTAATGTATACGTCATAAGCGTATGCGGTTCGAATCTGTCGTCGGGTGTACCTTTTTCTTTCGTCGTTTAATTATTCCGATATTTTTATCGTTATTTTATGCAGCAAATCGAAAACTTTTTCAACGATTTGTTACTTGAAAAATATAAATAAAAATAGTTATTTGGAAGATATGATACGAGAAAGAGGTAAGTTGACAGCGGCACTTGTTTCGACGAAAAATTAATCAGCCTTACGCTTTCAGGCCAAACTTCTGACGAAAATGCGTAACAGAAGGCGAGATTAGACAATAATATTGTCACAAACATTTTTTGCTTCTTCTAAGTTCGAACAATCGGTTAACAAATCGTCTGTGTAAAAATCATGGGAAATAAGATTGGATATATCAGATAAACTGTTTTAGACAACGTATTACTAAAAACGGCATAGATGCAGTTCCGTTTATCACGGTATTCAATCCAGAAGTCTTTAACGCTTAGTAAGGATTTTTAGGCCACAAAATTGTTTATAGGCTTCTCCGTTCTGGGTGTTCTATTAACAAGCAGTTGTTATCTCTATAGCAAAACACATCGCTTACTACAGTTTCCCATGGTTTATTTGATAATTCTCTGATTAGTACCGGTTCATTATTATTTGCCTTCTTAAACCTCAGACATGTATCGCACTTTGAAATTAGATTTTGTATATCATTATGTATGTATGTGAGGCAAGCTCTACTTTTCTCTATTCCCACGTATCTTGCTGAACATTGCAACGGGAGGTCTGCTCTATTGTCGATAACTTGCATAAAATAATAGTCCTTTCTTTTCCAGAGCAACTCAAGTATCATGGTGTTGTAGGATTATGGGTTGCCGACAAACAAACTACACAATATTAATATATTTAATACTCTCACTTTTATAATTTATTTCTACGAGCATACAACAAAATAAAACATGCTTTCTGCTCCGAGGTTATCACTGAAATGCCTCCCTTTTCCTTACATAGCTCTGGTTAACGAAACTATAAAATGTATATGTAAATAGCCCTTGTTCAGTACTACTGTTACAGTACCCTTTCTTCTTTACTAAACTACGAAGACTTGTTCTTGAATATTTATAGTAAACTATTCTCGCCTTATATTGTCTTATATTCACTACATTTTGGGTGGTTTTATATTATTGAGTAATGGACAGTATAAGTTATTGTCAGCATTGTCTCCTGCTTGCTCCTGCACACACACGGCCCTTCATAAAGGTGGAAAAATTTCTTAATTTTCTTCAGAATGGTTGTATTTCCGCCTATAATATCAGATCACCTTGTTCAATCTCTGTTTAAAGTTCACTCTTTGTATCTGTTCTCATTTCATTCAAATTTGACCGTAGTTTCAATGTATTTTCTTGTATTTTACTTTCAAGACTCTCCTTTACCTTTTGCACGGCAATGCGGATTTTCTTTCGTACCCACGCCTCTCTTTTGTAATTTTCCTCTTTTAACTTTTAAAACATAAAGTTAAACATTCCTCTCCGCAATCGATCCGCTATTATTTATATCGACTATAAGTTTAAAACATTTTAGATCTCTGCCGTTTGAGAATCTTTATCCAGTTGCTATTGTGTAGGCCCTTCCATGTTTGACAATTCTAACTTTTTGCCCCTTTTTAAATGCATAGATTATACAATCATACACCCACTCGTAAAATACTTATACAGTAGCTGCTTATAATATCACATATAAGAAAATAGACTGAAGTTCTTTTGCTTTGTTGATATTATTGGAAAACAGTGTCTTATCCAAACAATAATTCAGAAAACTAAAATCTTAATAATCAAGTTCATGTAAGTGTAATATCTAGAGATGCCAAAGGCAGATGAAATTATTACTTTTTTTCAGCGACTAGACGGACTCGGGTTTTGTCGACTTTCGAGGAAACCAGTAGGCAACACGAACCCTTTCTTATGAGACGAATAGACACGAGTCTGTCTAGTCGCTGCAAAAAAGTAGTTTCACCTTCCTTTGTCATCTCTAGTAATATCTTTTACTTTGTCCATATACAACTTACTGACTGACATTTCCTCGTACTCAACTGTGTGTATACAATTAACAAAAGAAACAAAGAGCATTCGGAGAAAACAAGTAAAATGAACCATTGAATTCTACAATAGCTAAAACATACAGATATTCCACTAAACTAATTAACATTGATACGAAATAGTCTAAACATATAACTCGTCCTAACAATTTATACTATATAATTGTAAATTCTCATAATAAACGCTATCTACTTACACTGTAGGTCTATTGTTTCCGCATAGTCCACGCTGGGTACGTTGGGCGCCAGGTTGCAACGGGGTGACTGCTCTATTGTTGATAACTTGCATAAAATAATACTCCTTTCTTTACCAGGATCGTAGTATTGTAGGATTATGGGTTGACGACAAGCAAGCTACAAAACATTCGGACAATATATTCGATACTTTCACTTATAACTCATTTCTAAGGAGAATACAACAAAATTAAGCAGTCTTTCTGCTCTGAGACTATTACTCAACTGCTTTCCTTTCCCCTACACAGCTCTTATCAACTAAGTAATTAATATACATATTTTGTATTGTTACAAAATAACATCAACGAGGTTAGCTGTCACCGGCGCTATAAGAAGAGATGTGAACATCTCTTCTTAGCATTTCGCATTGTCCACCTATCGGATATGAGTGTCCATCTGTTGGTAGGAAGCCTGATCCCTGTAGAAAGATTCATGTTCTTAGCCGAATATTAAAGGGGCGTAAAAGTAAAATTAATATGTAAGTCCAGCCAACGACAATCGCAGGGAACACTTACATTAACTACTTTTATCTGCCATTCTCTTTCTCGTTAATTAATGTCAGAAATTTCTACAGCAAGTTCCGGTGCATACGTTAATCGTGTAACTTTTACACGATTAACGTATTTACACGCTGTCAATTAAAAGTCTTTCGGTCCGCTTCATCAAAATTCTCAGTGTAATTTAACGTTGTAGTGTTGCATGTGGTCAAGAGTGTAATCAAAGAACACAGAATCTTAGCATCAGGTACGTCCCTGCATCATGCTACAGCAAAAATCGTTCATTTCGGCATCTATTTCAATAGTAGTATATTTGAAATGGTAAAAAATTATCCTAGGTGAGAATGGAATAAAACAATTGCCAGCGTAATCTAACAATGGTTAAAAACAACGCCAATTTTATTTGGGACTTTATGTCTAGCTGTCGTCCAGGCACATTGTACTTAGAATTCCTTCAAGTTTAATAGTGTTGTTGAGATATTTAATTTAAAAAATTCAAAAGTGTGTATGTATAAATACATTTATTACCATACTAGTGTTACATTTCTTTTTTCAAAGATCTTGGAACTACTAACGCAGTATTCCCGAAAATTAATCCACATATTAGAAATAAATCTTTTATTGAATAATATGGTTTTATCTCATCTAGTGTTTCATTTTTTGAACTTGGCCATTTTTGGAGTATTACATTTTTTAAGGTTTATACCAAGTTTGTAACACACTTTCAAATCATATTTTAGAATGTGCAATCTCGTTCTTTCCAAACGCAACGGGCAATCTAAAAGTGATTTGTTTAAACAACATTGTTTACAAAAAAAAAAAGATAATTGATAAAATCTAACACAATCGTACACAACTGCTAGCATAACACATATAGTTTATTAACATCTAGTATTGTAAATCCAGACTGGTTGTTAAGATACTTTTAATTCTATTAAAGCTTGTCTCTGTGTTCATTGGTCTAATTCCAGTCTGCATTTTGCTTTAATAGCTCTCGCAATTTTGAACGGTTGCTTGAACAATTGGTTATATACTTCTGCTTGTTTCTACTACCCCCATTTCTATTTCACCTGAAAGGTAAAACCGGGTAACATTGACGCATCTTTGAAATTTATTGTTTTGTCAGGTTATTAATGATCCTAAAAATTTGAAATTCAGGCTTTACATAGGGCACTCTATTGTCCATCATGATGAATCACCAAAATTTGAAAGATACTTCAATTTTAGGAGAGACCCTAATTTAAAAATGAAACTGCAATGTGTCAATCTTACCCGCAGTTCGGTTAAAATTGACGCTTCATTTTAAAGTTGTTGGATAATGTTTACTGAATTAGGGAAATGACTGTCATACAACAAGACCTATTTTAAGATGTTTTTGTTGAAATTTTTATTTGGGACGAACAGAAACTTCACAGAAACTGTTACTGTAGTGCATAATTCAAAAAACGATGAAAGTATAAACTAAAACACTGTTAGAGGTGTGTCAGTGGTTATGCAAATGAAATTAGTATTAAAACAGTATATCCCGCGACGAATTTTTGCTTCAGGCAACACTTTAACGAAAAACATTTGTTTCGTCCTTAACATCCGGATAAACAAAGTGTTTGTTTTTTTTGTAAAAACGTTAGTGTTAGCTCTTCGTTTTGAATACCCGTTACCTTACCCACGTAATAAAAATCTCAACCCTTATGTAAATGGTTTCTCTCAATTTCAAAGTTGACCAAAACCCAACTACCTATTGAAAATCTCTATAGAAGCGTGAAAAGATAAATTAGGATAAATTATACGGTTTGCGACGACTTACTTTTTTTAACAAAATGTGCCTGAGGTTCAATAATAGCAAAATCCCTATAGATATGTGGGTTGTTGAGTGTAGGCTTTCACGACGGTAATCCATAGTAGAAATGTCTTTCGGGTGATGTCGCGTAGTTAAAATTTGACAAATTTTAACTACGCGAC